>JAXQQM020073001.1:0-97385 GCA_034641835.2 Pinus albicaulis
CCCATTCGCCCATCCCTTTAGGGACTGCAATTTTTTCCCACTGAACCTAAGGGGTCACCAACGATTCCTGTTTCCCACTCCAAAGGAATCTAAAGCAGATCCTCTTGGCTGCCTCCAAAATACCCTTGGGGATCCAAGAGAGGGACAGCCAATATACTGGAACAGCCTCCAGAACGGACTTAACTAAAATCAGCCGCCCAGCTCTAGACAGCCATTTATGACACCAAACTCTTAAGTGCTTTTCTAGCTTTTCTAGCAACCAGCTTCAATCATGTTTCCTATAATCATTGGGTTTTAAATGGAACCCCAAATAATTCAGCCCAACATCCAAACCAACAGAATTAAAGGGAAAGATCCTCACGAACTCATGCCTCTCCTCATCCCTCAGATAATGAGTAGTGATGGAAGACTTCCCAGCATTCACTTCCATACCAGTGGCCTTGCTAAATAGGTCCAAGATCTTGCCAATAGTGATTGCATCTCGCACCGAGCCAGAGCAGAAAATTAAAACGTCATCAACAAAAAGTAGATGAGTGATGAAAAAATTTGGAGCAACCTGTATACCCTTCAAGGATCCCTGTCTCTTGGCCTCTTGAAAAGCTCTGCTCAAACCCTCAGCAACCAATAAAAACAAAAGGGAGAAAGGGGACAGCCCTGGCGCAAACCCATTTCAGCATGAAAAAAGGGAGATGCAGCCCCATTTAGCAAAACAGAGAAAGAGACAGTTGTAATACAACTCATAATCCATCTTATGAAACCAATGTCGAAACCTAGGTGAGTCAGAAGCATACGAATATATAACCAGCTTACCCGGTCATATGCTTTGGAGAGATCTATTTTCAGCACAGTCCCTTTCAGGTTCTTGGTCTTCATGCTGTGGAGAGCCTCTTGAGCAGTTCCGATTGCTTCATGAATTTGACGACCATCCAGGAAGCCAAATTGTTCACCAGATATATGAGAAGATAGAATGCATTTGAGTCTTCTCGCAACCACCTTGGCTACCACTTTATAAATACAGTTGCACAAAGAGATAGGACGAAAATCAGCCAGAGAAAGAGGGTTATCCACTTTCGGGATTAAAGCTATGAAAGTGGAATTAAAACAAGCAGGAATCCTCCCTGAAATTCTGGTATCCTCCACAACTTTCAGCAAATCTGCCCCTATCACATCATATAGAGCCAAGAAAAATTCGATCGACCATCCATTTGGCCCAGGACTTTTGTCTTTTTGGAAACTATGAAGAACCTCCTTTAATTCCTTCTCAGAAACCTCAGCCATCAATGATCTGTTATCTGCCTCCTCCACAAATCTCAGAAAAAGTTGAGCAACTCTTATCACTTCCGCAAGAGATGCATGAGCTAGAGCCTTATATAGAGCCTTGAAATGTTCAACCCCCAACTTTTCTTTAGCCTCAAAGGTAGAATGTTCCAAGCCCTGTCCATCTCTTAAACTCCATATAGTATTGGCCGCCTTCCGACCACGAGCATATGCATGAAAAAATTTTGTATTATCATCCCCACATGCCAACCATGTGGCCCTACTTTTCAACCTCCAAGATTCCTCCTTATCCATAAGTAGGGAGTTCCTTCTTTTTTCAAGTGAAACAAGGGTGTCTTTATCTACTTCTGATTGAAACCCTCCTCCAATCCCCTCATAGATCGTGCGTAGATCCTCTTCCACCTGCTTCAACTCCATATCCTCCCTCTGTCTCTTAGCAGCCGACCATATCTTCACAGCATCCTTGATGTGTTTAAAATTTTCTGCAAATTGAAAAGCCGCGGAAAGAGGACTATCCGCCCTAAAAGGGGTCCACCTAGCGAGAACAAGAGCTTTAAAAGATTCATCCCTGAGCCAGATTTTGTTGAACTTTAAAGGGCTAGGAGGCTGCCTAGGCCCGATCTTGAACTCAAGAAAAATAGGAAAATGATCAGATGCACCCCCACATCCAATCCACTGCCTAATCTGAAAAGGCTTGTCCACAATCTGTTCAGCCACCAGAAAACGATCAAGTCTCTTTGCTATTCTTCCTTCAGAACATCTATTGTTCCTCCAAGTGGGTTTCATCTTTATGGGCTCAATGTCAAGCAAATGATTCTCCTACAATTTTTGTGTGAAGTACCTAGACAATAAATCAATTTGTGCATGAGGACCCCATACCTCAGACTGGCCCAATGTAAAGTTCAGATCCCCACCCAAAATCACCGAGTCCCCCTTGAGTAAAGAGTTACCCAGGAGTGAGTCCCAGAAGGGGATCCTATCTTGATATGGGCCATAAATATTAAAAATATTAAAAGCTTCACCTAGCTCCAATGCCAAAAAATTTAAACCCAGGACTGATTCCATACCCCAGAAGTTCAGAGGTTTGATTGTTCTTACATTCCATCCCACAGCCAGACCACCTGACCTTCCTCTAGCATCCAACGTCTCAAAAATCCATCCTGACAACCATCCTTCCAGTCTAGTTTTGACCACAGTCCCTTCACCTAAGGTCTCTTGTAGCAAAATAATATCCGGACAGTCCAGAGATATAATCCTCCGGAAAGCAGGTTTCTTAAGGGGACCTGCCAAGCCCCTGCAATTATAGGACAGAATCTTCATCACACACCAGGCTTCAGGGAATGACTTGCTCTAAGTGCCATGTCAATTGAAATTTGCCTCCCATCATATACATCCATCATAGCTCTATCCTGAGCTTTCACCAAAAAAGAGATCCTACCCCTGCCCCGAGCTGCTGGGGATTTCCCCCTCCCGAACCCACCAGCACCTTTTTTTGCACTAGATCTCAAATTATAGCCAAAGACCAATGGGGCAGAATTTTCCAAAGGAGCCAGCAACCCATCACCTGGATCAAAAACAGTATCCTTCTCTTGTAGAGCTGGCTGAGTATGAAGAGTAGGAACAACAATAGGTAACTTACCACATTCATCCTTCCGAACCGAGATTGAAGTCGAAATCAAATCAAGAGAAAAATTGATGTTGGGGGAGAATGGGAAGGATCCCATAAGAGATGAATTCAACAGAGTTAACACATACATCAACATGCCATCATCTCTCAACTAGAAAGCTGCTCCATAATGCCAACTATGGTTCTTCACAGCAGGTAACGATCCACAATTAGAAAACTATGAGAGCAACTCCTACCCAGAAGGAAGACCAGACTCCGTATCCAACACCTAGAAACCCAGATCAATCGGAATGCTGGAACTATTGGCAGCATGGTTTGATACGTAGGAGAAAGATGATGTGGGCAATGTCTGCATATTGGAAGGGCCAGATCCAGCCCCCTTCGAGATAGGCTCCGCCTCAGATCGACTAGACCTCCGGCTTCTTACATTTCGAGAGAAAGAAACACATTTGGAGGCAGGATGGCCATATGCATGACACCGACGGCATCTGAAAGGAACATTTTTGTAGTCTAGAAGCTGCTTAATGTCATATTGCCCCCACCAGAGGTTCAGGGATTCTGCAAGTCCTTCTCTGATGTTAATCATTACAAGTATTCTAGCAACACGCCTGAGGTTTGTCTTGAAAAAAGAGAGATCAGCTTCTAAGAAGACCCCAAGCGTATTACCAATACCTTGAAGATGTTCCTCAGTCCAGTAATGGAGAGGCAGGCTAGGAATACGAACCCACGATGGGACCGAGTCCACCCTCTCCCTACTAGCATCAAAAAGGGGGTGCCAAGGTTTTAGGAGCAATGGAGAATGATCCAAAGCCCAGCACCGATGCATCACCCACTGGATATGTTCAGGCTGCAGAAAGTTGAATGCGAACCATCCCTTTGAGAGGGACACCACCTCAGGCACATATCCAAGAACAACTTTCCATTGCGCTTCTGCCCAAGCAACAATGGTTTTCATAACGAAAACTCTCCCCACAGCCCTACCAACTAGTGTCCTGCTAGCCATTTGTGTAACCTGCTCCCAGCCGATGTCTTCACCCAATACATAGTTATACTTTGCTCTTTTGACCTTGATCCATTTCTTTTTTCTGCCTCCCTTCATCGGCGCTCCAGCCTCCCTTACATTGTTTGAGCCCGACTCTTTTTTGTTATCAGGAACATGAACCCCACACTATTCTTCCAAGCTTATATGTTTTGACAGCACTCAAGTTATCCTTTTCACTGAAGCCATCCACCCTTCTGTTCGTGAGCACAGAAAGATCCTGATCCTTTTCAGACACTGACAAATACCCTCTCTTATAAACACCCTCATCTAGAAATCCCTCTCCCGCGTTCAAACACTGAGGCAGTCCCTTCCCCTGCAGATCGAGACCTTTTACCGCGGGTGACCCAGTCAAAATGCCTCCCTCCCTCCCATCAGATCTGCCTATGAAGCCACAAAACAACAACCTTCCTCCAGTGGAAAAAGAGGGCCCCTCCTCTCCTTGAGAATGTAAACCAAGCTGCACACAGTTCCTTGTCTGATCGACGTTTGCAGAGGCGCGCAGAACATTCTCCCGCCCATCGCCATTCAAACCTGTTTGTCTCCCGCCCATCGCACCAGCCAATGTCAATTCCTCCTAATCTATGGTTCTATATTACCCATGTGCTAAATAAAACTCCGCCCTTTCCCCATAGGTTAAAAACGTTATATTATATCCCACCCCAATGGTTATAAAACATATGTAAATGTTTTATTCACCATGTAAATACATACCCTGCCAATTAAAATCAATCCTGCCACATAATAATACCTGGGCCCCATGCCCCCATCCGCCAAGCAACTTCCTCAGTTAATCTCCACCATTTGCATGCATGCCCTTAGATCCAACGACCCAAGCGCGATATCGCATTTTTAAAAGCGCAATCAATAATCATTTCAACATTTGCGAAATGGATGGTTTTGCTATATTATCTCTCCTCCACGCGGCAACATATCACTAGATCACATTCGATCCCACAAAACTACTTACCACCCTCAGACCAATGCGATAATTGCTTTCGGTTTTCTGCCTTCGACGCCAAAACCGCTTTCTGCCCTGATATGACTGCATTTAATGTTGATCCACATTAAACCCAAAAACGTTATAAAAACTTCATATTTCTCAGTTAAACCCTTTTTCTACGTTATTTGTGTGTTTATCCTCCCAACTGAGAAGCAAAGACTTGTACACTGTTTTCACGCTCAAAAGGAACCACAAAGCCATTACAGCTACTGTCAAGACCACTGGAAGCGTCTAGCTTGCTTCCATGAGACCTTCAAAAGTGATCAAAACCTGTCTGATGTCTCAGAACCTGTTTTAAAGACCAAATACCTGCGAAAACAGTTATTCTTCATAGAAAACAACCTATTTATCATTTGAAAAGGAGTATTTCTGAGAAATTAAGCCATGTAAAACCTATTCACCCACAGAAAGACTGTAATTGCCTGCCAAAGAACGAATTCTCTATAAAAACCCTGACAAACCCCTCTTTCGATACTGCGCCTAGTTTTTAAATTAAAATTGAATATATTAGCCTTTGCAAACCTGGAAAAAACTCCTATTCTATCCAGAAATTCTTTGCAAGTAACCCCAATCTTTCTGTGCCCAATTTAAACCATTTTCAGTACAGTATTATCCGAAAAAAACATTGAAACCCTTGTCTATCATTTCTTGTACCTGTAAGAGTCTGAAGATCAATTTTAAAGCTAAATTGAAGAGTTAGAATCAAAAGAAAGCCAAGTTGTGCCTATTTTTATCCATAGACCTCTGTTAAAGCCAAAAACACTTCTGTAAATAATTTAAACTTACAAAAGAGTCCAAAAAATCCCAAATACAGAGTTTTAAGTACCCAGAAAGTCTAAAAATGTCAAAATCAAACCCATCAGTAAATTCCAAGACCACAATTGTTGTAAATCCTCTGCAACCTCCTGTTGTAGACATTGAATATACACCCTTAGCAGATGTGGACTATAAAATAACAGATCCAGTGATAGAATTTAATCTGTTGAACCTCCACTGCTGGAGTCTTGAAAAGTCATTAGATCAAGTTAAAGAAGTCCAGATTTGGGATTGAAACCTACCCAAATATATTGCTCCACTCACCCAACAATGTCCAGAGGTCATTAGGTTGTGTCAGACCTATTATTCTCCTAAACATAGAGCAATGGTAAATGCAAATAAAAAGGTATTTTTCACAATTACTGGTGAGTCAATAAACCATATGCTACAGCTCAAACCAGATCCCAATGCAGTTCCCTTATCAATAGAAGCACTCAAAAAGCTTTACATTGGTCTAGAATTTCCTAAAAGGTTTCAAATTTTCCAATTATTCATGCCTTTACATGTTGAAATTCCACAAATAAACGCTCCTTACTCTACTTCAAAATTTCCTGAAGGGTCTAGGCATGTCATATCCGTGTTGTCCTTTATCCTAGGGTATTTTACAGATGAGTCAATCCTAGGTTTTCTATCTACCTTTGCACAAGGACAACCTCCTTCTGTCATTTTCAATTATGCTAAATACATAGCTGATAATATCCATGATCAACTTATTAAATTTACAACTGAAGGAGTATTTAGGTATACATCTTTTCTTTTCCATATGTTCTTATATTTCCAAGCAGACAAGTTCCCAATAACACTTCAGAGGCTTGATATAGAAGAAAACCCACTCTCAGTCATCTTTTAGACATCTTTGATCAGAAAAGAGTCCACAGAGTTCATTTATGCAGAGTTTACAGATTACTTTGTTCACCCATTGATAAACATGTTAACAAACACAGTACAGCCAAGAATCAGTGATGAAATAAAGAAAGTTCTACAATTATCAGAGCAAACTAGAACTGGAGATTGGTACTTATATCAGAAACATACATAAATCAGAATTTTTGGGTCAAATATTTTACCTTATAAACTACCTATGTATGTGCCAATGAGAGTTTTTGCCTTGGAGTACATCAGGAAAATCCTAAATTTAGATTCTATCAACTTCTTAATAGCCAAAAAGAAGACCCAATTTAAGTTGAAGAATCAGGTAGGACCTTTTATTTGTAATCACAGAGATGTAGGAATAGAAGCTGCAAAACAATTGCTTGAATACAAATTTGAAGAAAGCTTCTCATGGAATTATGATCCACAGGGAATACTCAGCAAAATGAGGGTTAAGTGCAAACTAACACCTTATATTCATGAAAAAAGATCAGAAATTGAACAATTTGTCAATCAAACAGAGTGGGTAGAAAATACCTTGGTAGAAGTAGTTAAATAGGGTGATAATAGTCACACGTTGCAAACTGTAAATCAAGGAGAGAAAGCTACTAAGAGAGTCAGAGAAGAAGGTACCTACACTATTGAGACAACAATTGAGACTAGGTTTAAACTCAGATACAATAAAAAGCCTAAGATCAATCCAATTGATAAAGAAAAATTGACCATAGAAGTGGAAGATACAGATGTTCCAGAGACAAACACAGATGCAGCTACAGTCATTATAAATGAACCAACCACAGATATTCTTAATGAAGAGCATCTTGATAATTCCAACACACAGGTAATAGAGAAGCAGCAGAGTATGGAGGCATCCTCCTCACAACTAGTAGAAGATAAAGATCTTGACATCAGGGAAAAATATAAGCAGATAAAGACAAAGAATGAAGAAATAAAAAATGAGATCTATTCTTAGTATATGAAACAAACACTAGGTATCCAAAACAGACTTCTATCAACTTTTGATTATTCAAACAAGAAGTTGATTATGTCAATGCTTCAACCAACAGTCAAGACTCCCAAAACAGTGGCAAATTATAAAAAAGTTGACCTTGAAGTGCCTACATAGAGTATCCATGCATTAGATCAAATTGAATTTCACAGACAAACTTCTGAGATGTTTTATTCTACCATTACTACAAAGGCCATGAGTGTCCAAAAGCTCCATAATACAATAATAAATATGAGAGATCAAATGAAAGTTGACAAGGATTCCTCATATGCTAAATATCTTAGGATTAAGTCTTTAGAAGAGTTGGTTATTCAAGTAGGATATGATCCTACGAATGTCAAATCCGCAGAAGAGTTAGTGAAGAAAAATAACGCTGATATTGTAGCACTGAGGAAACAGCTCAAGTTCCACCAACTGAACATCCACAAGCCAAAGAAATAGTGCAAGAGGAAAGTCAGAAAGATGATTTGATGAATTTGATTTTACAATCGACAGCACAAATAAAAGAAATGGAAATCCAAATGGACAAGCTTGTCCATGAAAGAGAAATTACAAAATCACAGGAAGCTCCTACAGTAATTCCCATGGTTACTACAGCTGTGTCTTCAACCCTAGTAGAAGAGTTGGCACCAAAAGTACCACTAGCTACTGCAGTGCCAGTGTCCTCATCCACTACTTCAGCTACAGAATCCTCTACCACAACAACTCAACATTCTAATGAGGCTAGTAAACTAGTTAAGGCCATGGAGGAAATGTCACTTCAAACCAATGAGATCAATAGGTTGAAGAAAGTGATTGACAATCTTGAAGACACTAAGAAGCTAGCCCAAATTAATGCCAAAACTCAGGAACAAAGGGCTAACAGGTTGAATGTTGAATTGAAGAATCTACAAAAGGACTTAACCTTGAAAGAGCCAATGTACTATGTGAAGAATCAACTATGGAGTAAAATCATTGAATCCATCAATGATGTTTGGCCATCAATATAGGTGATTTATGAGCAAAGGGATTTACTGAAGGTAGCCTAAGAAGAGATTCAGAAAACAAAGGAAGAACTAGATGCCAAACCTGAACAGGCCCTAGAACTAATCAATTTTCTCAACAGAAAGAACAAGCAAGAACTGGAGGTAATAGAAATTAATGATAGAACAGAGACAATCCTTGAAATAAGGAAAGTTATTTCAAAGAAGAATTTAATGAAGCAGTTAGAAGAAAAATGTGAAAACATGAACATAGCCATAACCAAGTTTATGGTTAAGTTTGAGACCTTGAGGCAAAGAGGTTTGCCAAACATCTTGGTTATTAATGATAAACTCATGCCACAAGAGGACTACAACAAGAATATCAGAGATTATGCAAAAGAGTAGGTAGACAAAACAAAAGGACAAGGAATTCCTACAGGAAAGGTTTTACATAGAAGTTTTGAAGACTTGTTTTATCTGCAGCATGAGATAAAACAATTATTTGTGATAAAACCAACATTTTCTAGATATACTGAGGCAAATGAAAACTTCAGGAAGTTGAAAAAGATTAAAATTCCTAATGAAGAATCTTGGGAATCACTCACTGACTTACTGTAAAAGTCAAATTGCAATAAAAATGATGAAAACAGTTTGCTGATTTTTACACAGTCAAAACAGAAAATTACAGCAGTAAGACAATTTTAACAGTGATTAAAGTGTATCAGATGAAAGAGTATCATATAAGAAGATAATATTTCAAAACAAATTTGAAATATCATTACCAGCAAAGAAGACACCAAGGCAACCATTTGCACCCAATCTACAACAACATTTTCTATTTTATTTGGATTCTAAGTTGTTAAGAAACTGTCACTATTTTGTTGTAAAATATATTTTATTTCTTCTATGATATTTTGTAAACATTTTTGTATATATAATTCATCTTTTGAAGTATTATTGTGGAATAAATTTCTGAATATTTCTATAGTCATGTTTGTTGTACCTGAAGGCTTTTTGTAGCAAGTTCAAGTAGCAGACTGGATCAAATCATCTAGCATCATATTTCAAGATTCATGTGATGAGCCATTGAAGTGAAGTACTTTCTACTGTAATTGTTTATCTTCTTATGTTTTACATGCATCCATATATGTGTTCTAAATTTGAATGGTAAACTAGGAATATTATTACAAGATTTGTTAAAAGCACCCTGTCTTTAACTAGTTATCATTTCTATGTTTTCTGCTGATTTCCAGAGTAGGGAACCCTTAATTCCTCCCTTTTTTGAATGACCCCTGTCTACTCCTTCCTTATCCGGATAAAAAAATACTTGATTGCTCTTTATCCCGATTAAACCACTTCACCAATCAGCCTTCCAAGATCTTCAATGACTCGTTTATCTTGCCTTGAAAATATTTGACTTTTTTACCTTGATCCTAGTCCTGTCTGCTTGACTTTTGACTCCTTAGCCCAATGGACAAACATATCTATTACTATCCATCTCACTAAGTGATTTTTTCTCACCAAACCAAACCAATTTTCACAATCATAACTAGCCTAATATCATATAATTAAAACAAAGTTAAATCTTATAGAGAGAGCCCTCTCTGAACCCTAGGAAGGCTAGATCCTAGAGTTTAAAATTTGGTCTGTGGTTACCTCTAATGTTCTTAGACTTTAAATCAAAATCTCACAACTTAAGAATTATTAGAGTGATAACACCCTCCAAACCCCAAACCCTAGGGCTTGGAGTACCTCCCAAGCTGTTCAAAAATCAACACTCCGTCTTAGGGAGGTAGGTAATTCCATGACTAGGAAGTAAATCATCATCATCGTCATCGCTACTCACAAAATTCACCCAACTCATGGCGATGACCATTGTAGCAATCCCTGTAGCATGAACTACGGCTCTCTTGGAATTATCGTTGTCCCTAGAAGCATCCTGCCTCTTCTTCTTCTCCTGTATCACTTTCCAATCCCTGCATGATTCCTTCTTGGTAGTTGTAGGAGAACCCTTTCTCCTCATTCTCCATGCGCTCTTCTCGAGCTACAAACTCTCCTTATGAACCTAAAAGCTCCTGCTAGAACTCGACTCCCTATGAGTCTTTGGAACCTAGACATTATTTTTTGGAACCTATACTTGCCCTTTTGAAGTGTGCACCTAACCCACTTCTCTAGAACCTGCACCTGCTCCACCTACTTCTTATTCCTATGATCCACAAAATTTCCCGTCAACCTGTAGAGACCATGCTCTCTATCTCCAAGCACAATACCATCAGAGCTAGAGCCTCTAGGTCTGAGTCTTTCCTTCCCATCCTGGAACAAGACCTCGAACCCCTTATTCTCGATCATCGAGACAAAATTCATGTTATTTCTTAGTCCTGGTACAAACAGTACATCATGGACCCGCGTCACTCTTCCTATATCCATCCTTATTGGAACAACTCTTGATCCATGGATCTCCTTCTGAATCTTGTCACCCAACAACATGTGAAACTTCCAGTCCCATTCAACTAGAGTCTCAAAAACCTCTTGTGAACCAGTCATATGATTCGTCGCACCACTGTCCACATACCATCCAGCCTCATCGATAAAACCCTGAAAGAAATGAGAGATCATAGCAAAGTCCTCCTCTTCCAACCTCTTGGTGAAAGAATCTATCTCATAAGAAGTGGCAACACTGGTGACTTGATTCCCTTTCTTCTTCTCATCACCCCCCTTCTTTTACATCGTATATATCAACGACAATGACCCATCTCGCCATAGTTGAAACACTTGAATTTACTCAAGTCATTCTTCTTCTTACCCTTCATTCATGTTGTAAATTCCACATCCTCATCTACCCTCTTCGTTGCATGAAGATTCTCATATCACAACTCTTCCTAAATGAAGTCATCCCACAACATATTATAGTCTAAAAAATTCTCTCTAGCAATGATCCCTTTGATGAAGGGCTTCCATTCCTCGGTGAGGATTTTTATCACTCCAATAGATCTTCGAGGCTGAGAAGAGACTAGCAAAGGTAACCACAGGCCAATCTTTTGCCAAGTAGCTAGCCCTAATAGGCAGGAGAGGGATCTCTCCATGAGATAACAACCAAGATTACTGTATCAATTAGATTTTAGACTAGGTATAGTAGCACTAGGGTTTGGTTGAATGATTTTGAGGTGCTAGATGGTCAATAGGTCAGAGAAGAACTAGGTCAGGGAAAACAAGGATCAGAATTGTAGAGGTCTGATGGGGAAAGGTAGGTAAGCACTTTAACACATTAAGGTATCTTGATGGAGTGGTGTAGACTGCCAGGGTTTTAGAAAATAGCATTGGAAACATAAATTCTTTTCAATTAGAAGAATATGAAACAAAATTGTAACTATTCCTCCAAAACAGAGCATAAGCTAATGAATTCTGTCTTTCTGACTTAGGAATAAATTACATTTAGATATGGCATGAATATTAATATCACAATACATTCAAACATTTGAAAACATAAGAAGAAACAATGTCAAATCACATTACCACAGGAATCCCAGTTGCAACTCAGTCTGTTATTTCTTGCCAAAAGTTTGATTACAATAGTGTTCGACGATCAAATTCTACAGCATCTAACCCTTCCAATGAGAAAGGAAATGAAAGATATAGACCAAAAACTACTTCTCCCACTCTCACGGGTTGAATCCCTGACTTGTGGAGCTGATCCCCAAATTTCTCAACTGGAATCCTAGTGATTAGGGAGGTTAGGCAACTCATCCCTATCATTCATGAAATTGATTCACTTTGACCAAAATTACATATTTACATGATGTATCTACCCCTAGTAACTATTTATGACATAATTACGTTTAAATTTGACAATTACATCAGTAAAAGTTCATTGAATCCATCCATCAACTGAGAAATTTTGAAAATTCTGGAGAAAACATAAAACTGCAAAAAGCGCAGCGTGCCTGGGAAAAAACGCATCGCGTTCCTTGAAAATGATTTTTGACTGACTTCTAAAACTCTAAATTAGGCCCAAGATGGCTCATTATAAATTTATTCCAGTATATTTGCCAAAAATGTGCTCAAGCTATGAAAATGGTTGAGTTACACTCCTAAAAAAATTTAATCTCCCAAGACTACTCAAAAAGCGCAACGAAAGGCTGAAAAAGGAGGCAGAAAGGTGGTTTTTGAGTGGTTTTTTGCCATTTCCACCTGTCAAAAGCTCTGTTTCTTGAGTTACAGTAGTAAAAAATTGATGTATTAATCACTCTAAATCCAAATATGAAACCCTTTCCTCATTTGGAGGCCTCCACAAAAAGCGCAACGTGGCCCACGCTACGCTTTTTGTAGGTTGACTGTGTAAAAAGTTTGTCGAAATTTGCAGAAATGCCCAAAAAATTGAAAAATTGCCCAAAATTATTCAAAATTGGTAGATGAAGTGATAATGAGGTGTCTCAAGCAATCAAGGAGGCATAAAAAATAATCTCAAGTTTGTCCTCCTCCTTATGCTTGATTAGGGTTTGCTTGAGTTTATCCTTCAGCTGCTTGATTCCGTTGTTGCAAATTTTGTTTCTAGTGGTGTATCTGTTGGCCATGTGTCTGAGCATATCATTATCCTTTTTGGCCTTATGGAGGAGCTTATCAAGGTGGATGCTAACTCTATCAATCCACACTTCTCTGTCATCATTGATTTCCTTTGCAAATCTTTGCTCAAAACCGAGTTTCTCTGCCTCATATTTCTCCTACTCTAAAGCTCTCTTAAGACCTATTGTTTTGTCTTAGTGGTTTGAGTCTCATCATGGTTAGACTCATCAGGTGCCATCACTTCTTTACCTTTGGTGTCTTGTCTCTTTGCCTTTAGCAGCTCCAATTCCATGAGTACTTGTTTGTCTTTTAGCTGCTTGTTTTCTTGTTCAAGGAAGGATATAACAAATTGTGCTCTGGCCATATTGTTACACCATTTTTTGGTCATCTAACCTTTATCATTAGATGGACCAAAGTACACCATGTAAGACCAATTTTACCCTAAGTAAAATTGCCTTCACTATGTTAAAACAGGAAACCCCAAAAGGAAATATTAAACAAACCTATATTTGTTTGATTTTCCTCATGGAATAATTAATTAAACCATAATTTAATTATTATTCCCAGTCATGTTTAACCCAAAAATAAAGAAATTAATTAGATAAACCTTTATTTATCTTATTATTTTTTAGGAATAATTATTTAAATCTTATTTAGATAATATTCCTTGTTAAATATGACCAAATCACCCACAAATAATTAAATAAATCATTATTTATTTAATTATATTTCAACCACTTCCTTAAATAATTAAATAAATCATTATTTATTTAATTATCTTCTAACCGCTTCCTTAAAAAGATAAATAAATCATTTATTTATTTATTTTTGACAAATTAAGGGATTTGACACAAGTCAAATACCTTTTCCCTCCAACAAATATAATAAAATATTCCATAAAAAGTGGATCTAGATCTGGTTAACCCATGCACCAAGATCTAGAATGACCCAATATTTTGCTATAAATAGGAGGGTTTTTCCTACCATTCTTCACCTTTTGTTGCCTATTAGATCACTCTGGATCTATACACTTGGTCCCATTTTTCTACCATTTGTTGTGTGAACTCCCTTTGAGTTCCATTCTTTGTGTGGGTTTTCTACACCAACAAGAGAGAGAAATCTTAGATCTGAAGTGCTGAGGACTTCCAAGAACCCATCCCACTGAGGAGAATTGGATACGCCTTCTTGTTTTCCTCCCAGGTGCCCAATTAATATAAAAATTCTTTCAAAAATTGTTCTTGTCTTGTCTATTGGTATATGGAGCAAACCCTTGTTTTTTCTGCTTAATGTCTTTTCCATGCATAGATCTGGTTTTTGCAGCTCTTTTATGTTCAACTAACCGCAGATTTGAAGATATTGGCAGCCACTTTTGTTGTTAGGGCTATTAGTTATGCGTAGCTAAAGTGGTCCTTTTTCGTACACTTCGACAAAGGATTCATACTAACAAATGGCGACTCCACACGGGTTTTAATTTACGACCGTTGTCTTTTTTCATATTCCTGCATATCCAGCTACTTCAGACCCTAGGGTTTCTTTTCAGCTGTTTATTTTTCCTATTTTTATGTTGTTTTTCTCACATAAAACCCTAAAACATTCAAATTTCTAACTTCCGTGTGTTTCTGGCCCTATTGCGCAGGTAAGCGACACCAGCCGCAACTGAGACGGAAAATTTTCTGAAAATCTGCCGCCGAGACAACCGAAACGGAGGGTCGCACTTTTTGGCCCATAACCTGCGACCTGGACCTCCAGGTCGCACTTTTCTGCCCCTTTTCTGCGACCTGCACTGAAAACAGGTCAGAAACTGCGACCTGCCATTTCTTCAGTGATTTTTCGGCAATTTTTCTGGGTTCTGCTGCAGCTTCTGTCAGGGTCTTCCAGCCTCTGTTTCAGCCCGCTTTGACCTGGTTTTCATCTGTTTTAGCTCATCTAAGTGGGAACCTAGCCCCCTAGGGCTTCAGTACCCTCCACTTTTTGTGGAAGAGTTTTTAGTTGTTTCAGCCTCTGTTTTTCTGAGTTTCAGCTCCCCCTTGTCCAGATCTGTTACCTCCTTTTCAGATCCCTTTAAATCAGCCTCTCTTCCTTTCAAATCACCTCTTGTTGTTTTGTTTGGACCTCTCTTTAGGACCTCCTCCCTGTCCTTTCCGCTTTTTGCTGATTTCTTCCCTTTTTCCAGCCACCTTGCCTCTGTCTCTTGGCTGTGATCTGCACCTCTTTTCAGCAGCCTTATCCTCTAGATCCCTGTCCCTTTTTGACCTTAGATCTATTGGCCTCTTGTCCGTGTGTTTTGCCTAGATTTTTTCCCTTTTTTAGCTGAGTTTTGAGAGACCCGCCTCCTTGGGTTAGATAGATGCACAAGTAACTGTTAATTTTCTGTTATTTCAGCATTATATACTGTTCTCTGTAGGTTTATTTTCAGTTACGCAGCACACTTTTTTCTTGCTCTCAAAATGGAAAGGGTTTAAAAATTAAAATTAACGCACGCCACACACCGACCCTAAGTGAAGAAGCGCCTGGTTAACACCGCCTGGCAAAGACTCTAAAATCAATTGTCACTGCACCTTTTCTGCCCTTGACCTCACTTGATTCTGTCCCTTTCTGCCCCTATCGGTTTCCTTCTTCATGTCGTCATTGCGCCCCCAAGGCGCCTTTCCCGGAGACTTCTTGGCCTTCACCCTCAGTTTCCGGTCGATCGACTTGCTCCGACCCGCCGTCGTCGAGCCAGTCCTCCTCCGACTCCGCACTCCGACTCCGCTCCTGATTCATCGGGTTCCCTTTCCCCTCTTGGTTCTCCCCCTGTCACCTTCACCATGTCTGGTCCAGGGCCTAACGTTGGTGGTGCTCCAGGCCCTAATGCCGGACCTGCCACTAGCGGAACCGCCACAGGAATTACCTCGGCCACACCCTTGTTGCCGTACATTGCAGGCCTCAGCCTCCCCGATTTCAATCAGTTGATCAACGACCCTATCCGCCACGATGTTGGTTGGCCTGCTATGCCAACCAAGCTCCCCTCCGACATCCCTAAGTTCGAAGGCCTTGCTGGATAAGATCCAACCAATCATGTCTGATCTTTCCACATGTGGTGTTCCTCCAATTCCATTACCAATGACTCCATCCGTCTTCGTTTGTTCCAACGCACGCTTACCGGCGAAGCTTCTAAATGGTATGTTGAACAAGCCACCTCTTCCCATACCACCTTTGCGACCCTTTCCCAAGCCTTTTTATCTTATTTCCAGCTCCCTCTCTGATACGATACTGGCACGGAGCTCTTGACTTCATTCAAGCAAACCTCTTCGACCCGCCTTTCCGCCCATGTTCAGGAATGGCGACGAAGACGAAGCTTATGTCGAGCCCCCCCCTTCGAAGATCGGGTTTACATGGACTGGTTCCTTCGCACCCTCTTAGCTCCTATCGGCAAAGATGTCGCCTCTCATTTTCCTCAAACTGAAGAAGCCGCTCTCCAAATAGCCTTGAAATATGACCTGATCTACGCTCGATCTGGTTATGTTTATACCGTTCTTCCTGACCTCCCCAGGCCCGGCGGCGCTAACGCCCCGGGGGCATCTCATTCCGCCGACGGTATCGTTGGAGCCCTTTCCCATCTGTACGCTCAACCTTCTATGGGCTATGGTCTCCCTCAGGGAGGGGCCAGCACCTCTAGCACTCTTCCCCCTCCCGGTAGCATGTATCCAGGATACGGCATGCCTCCTCCTTTTGCCCAACCTCCTGCTTACCTCAATGTTTCCCAACCCCACCATTACCCTTATTTCCCTCAGCAAGGATTCGTGGCTACCCAACCGCTTGACAGCCAGGTCGCCACTCCCCCTTCCCTTTCTGGTTCCTCTGATTACCAGATCCTTATGATGCACTCCGATCCTTCCCTGACCGTCGACCTTCACCTTCAAACTCGGTCTCGCCGGTACCCCAAGCCTCCTGCTCAGTCTGCCCCCGAGCCTCCTTCTTCAGGTTCTACAGAGCCTCTTTCGACATCCAGTGGCCCCTTACATATCCCTCAACCCAAGGTTGAGGTCCATACCAAGATTCCTAAGGGACCCCTACGTCGAAACGCTGCTTCCGGTCGAGCTGCTCATTCGTATAGTATAGTAGATGATTTGGCGCAATCTCCTGCTGCCATTTCCACACTGGAACTCCTCCAGTCGTTCCCTTCCCAAAAGAAGGCTCTACTATCTGCCGTGGGCGCTGTAGATCCTGCTGATGACCAAATGATTGTTTTCGACGCCACTCAATCGGACCATCCCCCTCTTCCTGCTTCCGTCGCCTTCCAAATCCCAGTCAAAATCCGGAACGCCAACGTTTCGCGGTGTATAATTGATGAGGGGGCATCCACCTGTGTGATGTCTGCTTCGGTTTGGAAGCAACTCGGATCCCCTGAGCTGGCCCCTTCCACGATCACCCTTCGAGCGTGGGACGGCCATGCCTCCCAGCCCATTGGCCTTTTTCGTAATTGTCCTATCACCCTCGCCGGTAAGACTGTTTGCATTGACGTCGAAGTCATAGACCGCCCCGCTAGACTACAACATTCTATTGGGGCGAAGCTACACCTATGCTATGTCTGCTGTCCCATCTGCAGTTTTCCGCAAGATGTCTTTCCCCCATAATGGAAAGATAGTCACCATTGACCAGTTGACATATCATGAGCCAAAATCTCAGACCTCACCTGAGACGTCTATCTCTTCTGTAGCCAACAAGCAAACCGTCGATTCCTTGACCAGTGTCTCCCCCGGCGTTTATTAAGATTCCTCCCTGCTTGGAACTTTCCCTAACCTTCCCCCCCCTCCTGTCATCGATCCCATCTCATCGAATGTTTGCATGATGCAATCGTCCCAGGCTGCCCGTAAGCGGCCTGCCTCAGTTAGTCAACAACCTCCCCCTCGCCCTCCGCAACCCGCCGTCCCTCTAGTCATTTCCCTGTTGGGCAGATACCTTTCCTGGCTCCCCCTCCCGGAGTATATTCTATCCCTGTCATGGCCACCCTCTCTCTCCCTAACCTGACCTTGGGCATACCGGTCTGGTACCTTGATCCCCCAGCTGCCACCCCTCCTGGTCACCCCAAACCCTATATGGCTTTGACACCGATTCAACCGGTCCCCCTTGCTTCCTCCGTTGCCACTGTGCCCCCAGCACCTCCACAAGACCCTTCTCCTGTCGTGACGGCTCTCGGAAAGAAAGGCAAAGCCCGCAAGGGGGTACCCAAAGACAAGACCACCACGACTGACCTGACCCCCCCTCCGCCCGCAAAGCCTTGTGCCTTATGTGATGTCACCAGTCATGCCACCCATGCTTGTCCCGAATTGCCCCGTATTCAGCCCATGGTTAAAGTCGTGTTCCCCGAGTCTACGGTCCCTGAAGCCTCCATTCCTTCTTCGTCCGTAACCAAGAACCCCAAGACTCTCTGCACCAACAAACCTTGTGCTTTGCACGGTGTTCATGGCCATTACTCCCACCATTTTCCTCACTTGACGCATTACCGCGCCTCTTTCGAGTGGGTAGAGAGTATGAGGTTGAACAGAGCGCCTCTCTCCCATCCTCGCACGGTATGCTTCGGTTCAGCTTGGGGTCCCCCGCTCCCATCGACATTCCCCCCACGATGTTCAAATGGCCAGGTCCCACTGTAACCATTCTTCACCTATCCTCCTCACCAAGACACTTGGAGTCTAGCCCCCACTGCATCCTCCCTTTGTTCCCTGACCACCCCTTTCTACCCATACACGAGATCACTCCACGCGTGTCTCAGGTGACCCCATATAGCCGATCTACTTTGCACTCACGCTTCCGTCATTGCCTCTCCTCCCCTCATTTCTTGTCACACCATTTCGCAGGACCCCCCGTCCACACCCTTTATCGGTTACGTCGATGGTGCAAGTCGTTACTCCCGGAATCTAGCCTCGGTAGGTTGGGCCATCTTCACCCCCTTGCATGCCCTTGTTCTTTCTAACGGGGTCTGCATTGGTTCTGCCACCAATAATCAGGCCGAATATGATGCAGTGCGTGGTCTCTTAGCCGATGCCCTCTTTCATCGCATCCTCCATCTGCACGTTCGTTTGGATTCCCTACTTCTTGTAATGCAACTAAATGGTGTTTATCATGTGTATAACCCTGTGCTGTTTAGATGCTATTTACGAGTGAAACTCTTGATACATGCATTTGAAACCATAACTTTCAACCATGTACCTCGAGACCAGAATCACTATGTAGATAGTATTGCAAACCATGTTCTAGATTGGCATTTATCACACGCATTTCATACAAGACAATAACATTCATAACCATCAAAAAATGATGCATATCCATAATATGTGTCGCAAAACATGTGTTTAGAGTCCATCTACTTTGATACATATGACATGCCCATAGCATGTTACAAAAAACCCAAAACTGGGGGCACCACCTGCCCCTACATACATAATAGGGGGCACCACATGCCCCACCCCTAATCACTATCTGGAGGATCCCGAGCTAATGGCTCTGCCCCTGCAGCATGTAGATCGCGCATCGCCTGACCGGCCATCGCCATGCGCCACATGACACCTCGCCATTCCGAGGGTAGACCAACACATGGCTCTATGAACTGGTCGTCTAAGTCCTGCCACCCGCGCTCTGATACTCCGGTCAACAACCTTTCGCATCTACGGCGGATGTCCTCCAGCAGGGCGGCTGCATCCTCATTATGCGCCGCTCTCGACCCACTCGAACCTGTAGCTCCAGATGCTGCCGGTCGTCCCATATATCCGGCCGGTTTTACCGGTGCTATATCTGCATACCAAAAGTACATGAATCAGTACCCTAAACTACTATTCAAAAAAATTTAACATGCCCACACAAGAATAGCAATCTGTCACTTACCATCGGGCCCCCAGACTCGACCAGGCGGAAGTGGCAGGTCCGGGTCTCCACAGTAGCTCATCCCACTATAGGGATAGTCGTCTATGTACACTGGCATCTGATCCCAATGGGAAAAAAACTCAGGTCGAAACACTCGCCCGACCGCCCCTCCTCCTCCTCTGCACAGTAGCCGTCCCCAACGGCGCATCCTGGGCTCTCTCGGGCCCCCATCTGGAATCTGTACACGAGGCCTCAAGGTCGGGATCTTCTCAAAGAAGAAGGCGCACAATAAAGTCCCATATGAGCAATCATGGTTCACCTGCCGCCTGCATAGCGAAAACTGTCGCTTTAGCGACACCAACATCATTTGGGCCCACCCATAGTAGGTCCCACCCAGCACACTCTCCACTATCATCATCTGCCCCCCAGTGATGTGATGGAGCGCCTGGTTTCCCAGGATACGCAGCACAGCTGCGGCCACTGCACGGGTTTCTAGCCTCTCTAGATCCCCGATCGATATTCGATTCCCCTTGACTTGGAGACCCGGTCGACAATGACGCTCCACAAACTCCATGATATGCCGCCCCCGCGGCAGTACTGGCTGTGTGTTTCCCACCATCCCCAATGGCGGGAGACCAGTCAGGAAATACATGTCCTGGACCGTCAGTTCGATCCTGTGCCCCTGCACTACAAAGACCTCCTGATCTGGATCCCAGTAACTGATAATCCGGGCCAATAACGGTTCTCCTGCTCTCATCAAAGGGTTCTCCAAAAACTTTAGAACCCCAAACCTGGCCAATACACGACGGACGCCCTGATCCGCCTGGATCTCTGCCCGTAGTGTCCCCAGGTCTCTCTCTCTCCAGTTAACCCATAAATCTACCATACCTGCACAAACACATCATCTTTGTCAGCTTACAGATCGGGAAAACCATAACCAAACACCAAAACCCAACTTCCAGCCATAAAACAGCACCAAAACCTCCTTATCTCCCAGGTCGCAGTTTTCTGCCCATTTCTGGGACAGGTCGCACTTTTTTGCCTGAAACCTGCTTCCCAGGTCACACTTTTTGGCCCAAAAAGTGCGATCCGGCCGTAGAGATGAAGGAGGGGTTGTTTCTGGGATTCTGGGCCCTAAACTGAAAGTTTAATCCATCAAAATGCAAGAGAAAGGTTAGGCCTCTTACCTGCAACTGACGGATCTCGATTCCAACGGTCGGTTTGTCCGCTACGTTCGCCGCAAGATTTAGGGCCTTCTCTCCTCTCTACATTCACCACAGCAACAATAGAAAATGAGTGATTTTGGAGGGAAAACTACCTTATTAAAAGAGAACCCCTGTTTCTTCTTTCGACTGCTGCGACCACACCGTAGCCCCGTTTGACGAACCATCTGCACCGTTGGAAAGCTCTCACCAAGCCCTCAAATGGGTATCTATTAGTTTTTTGTGATCTGATACTTCACCAGGACACATTTTGTCCAAGAAGGGTCACTTCACCTCTCCTTAAAATCGAATTTCCTCACTTACGACACTTGTACTTGGGGCACCATCTTGCCTCCTTACTTGTCTTTGTTCGTGTCGATTTTTGTCATGAGTTCCCTCTTGTACTCATGTTTCCACGGTCCCCCATTGGGGCCTTTACCGTGTGGCAGCACCATCGAGTCGCCCTTGTTTAGAGCATCCAAGTTGAGTCATCATTCCCTCCATGGAGTCTATACCAAGTCCCGTTGTACCCCACTATAGCCCTCCATCCTTCATTGCTTGGTCTCTCTCTTGTGTCGCATATTATGACCTTCAGTTCCACTGTCCCCTATCCCTTATGATATCGTGTCAGTTGTTGCCATGTCATTCATGCCCTTTATGCTCTAACAAGGGAAGTCGTCCATTCGCTACTCAGTCCTTCCCATTTTCACTATCGTCATTAGTGTCAGTCTGTCCATCGCTCTACTATTTCCTCTCATGCCTTAGTTGAGGATCTCTCATTGCCTCACCTATGGCGGACCTCCTTCTGTCGACATCAGCACATTCATTCCAGAAGCCAGGTCTAGAGGGCGGTGTACCTTGGTTCCAGCTTCCACTCTTGTTCGGTGCCTCGGATCAGGCAGGGGGATCTCTCATTTCCCTTTGACTTGATTGTTTCTCCAGCTCCTTTCAACATGATCGAGATTCGTATACTTGACGGTCCAGTGACCCAGCAGCAGCTCTTGATGATTCCCGGGTGTGTGTGAGATGTCTCAACCCTCATGAGGGGGTGGCCCTGCAGGTAGCCCCCCACATGCCCGGATGACCTCTTCTTTACAGCCTTCGATGCAGCTCCAGATATTTGATGATGTTGGTCGTAGCCACTTGCAGCGCCTCTTCGACTTGCATGTATCAGTCAGATTTTGTGAGCCCTTCCCCATTTACAGGGGGCATTTGGGTTGTATTTGTATCTCATGTACTCAGATATTATTGTACAAGTCCTGGCTGTTATCCCAGGCACATCATGTATGTGGGATTCCTCATTGTATTTTTATCTGGTTCATGATTATGCCAGCTGTACTTTATGGTTCGGTCCCTTGTTTACTGGACACACTATTCTTTTGTACTTTGTCTCGGCGGGCATAGGTATGCCTCCCCCGCCGCCTTCAGCACGGGTACCCTCTCATAAAAAGAGACTTGTTGCACCTGCGAGTCTCGTCTCCTCAGGGTCTAGTCCTTCAGCACACTATCTACCTCACATTTCTCTCTCTGACATCCCTTTTGTTGTCTAGTGATTGTGTTCTTACAACGTACTTCGGTCATACGATTTTCTCCTGACACTCGCACGCTGGGGGCAATCTGTTACACCATTTTTTGGTCATCTAACCTATTATCATTAGATGGACCCAAGTACACCATGTAAGACCAATTTTACCCTAAGTAAAATTACTTTCACTATGTAAAATAACTTAATAAACCACATTTATTAGGTTGTTTATGGTCTAAACAGGAAACCCCAAAAGGAAATATTAAACAAACCTATATTTGTTTTATTTTCCTCATGGAATAATTAATTAAACCATAATTTAATTATTATTCCCAGTCATGTTTAACCCAAAAACAAAGAAATTAATTAGATAAACCTTTATTTATCTTATTATTTTCTAGGAATAATTATTTAAATCTTATTTAGATAGTATTCCTTGTTAAATATGACCAAATCACCCAAAAATAATTAAATAAATCATTATTTATTTAGTTATCTTTCAACCACTTCCTTAAATAATTAAATAAATCATTATTTATTTGATTATCTTCTAACCGCTTCCTTAAAAAGATAAATAAATCATTTATTTATTTATTTTGACAAATTAAGGGATTTGACCCAAGTCAAATACCTTTTCCCTCCAACAAATATAATAAAATATTCCATAAAAAGTGGATCTAGATCTGGTTAACCCATGCACCAAGATCTAGAATGACCCAATATTTTGTTATAAATAGGAGGGTTTTTCCTACCATTCTTTACCTTTTGTTGCCTATTAGATCACTCTGGATCTATACACTTGGTCCCATTTTTCTACCATTTGCTGTGTGAGCTCCCTTTGAGTTCCATTCTTTGTGCGGGTTTTCTACACCAACAAGAGAGAGAAATCTTAGATCTGAAGTCTTGAGGACTTCCAAGAACCCATCCCACTAAGGAGAATTGGATACGCCTTCTTGTTTTCCTCCCAGGTGCCCAATTAATATAAAAATTCTTTCAAAAATTGTTCTTGTCTTGTCTATTGGTATATGGAGCAAACCCTTGTTTTTTCTACTTAATGTCTTTCCATGCATAGATCTGGTTTTTGCAGCTCTTTTATGTTCAACTAACCACAGATCTGAAGATATTGGTAGCCACTTTTGTTGTTAGGGCTATTAGTTATGCGTAGCTAAAGTGGTCCTTTTTCGTACACTTCGACAAAGGATTCATACTAACAACGAAATTAAGAATTATGATATTCCAAATAACATGTGAAAATTTTGGAATATTACAATAGGATACAACGTGTTATATCTAACATGATTTTCTGCGCGATATACTTCATGCTACGCTCCTTAAAATGCAGAGACTTAGCCAAACTAGAGGCTAATTTGGGCTATGCCTAACCAGCCCCCAGAACTCGCATTTGACTCTTCCTGAGTCACTCAGCTGCTTTGCCCTTGATATTTCTTCCTATGTTGTTGTAGACACTATTGAATTTTTTTAGCTCCTCTATAACCTACTTCTCCTGACTACATACTTCTTCCAATACTACATCTGTTTTTGGTACTGTAGTATTCTCTAGTGTTGCATATTCCTATTGTCAAAGATGCTGGAGCTTCCCGTCCACCTACTGCGACAAATCAAGAGCCTCATCCTACCATTGTTAAGTTCTCTTAATCAAATTTTTCTCCTCCTTCCTAAGTTCTTCGATATTTTTTTGAAGTGCCTTTCCTTCACTAATCCTTGCAAGCTTCTGCGAAAATAGAAATTTATTCGTTGTTGTCATGATTTCCTCCACCTACTTCTAGTTTTGTTGGATATCTTCCTCTATATTTTGGACATTTGGATCTTCCTACAATAAAATACAAATATGCAAGGTCTCTTCCACTAATACTCCTCACTCTGCCACTATTCGGGAGATTCCTTCCATTGCATTCTTCAGGTTTATTTCCCTCTACTCTCATACTTATGGTGGCATGGTTGGACGTAACCTCATTTTCAGGTCGTTGATCTTGAGCTCATATTCAAATTGTACTTCTGCAACCTTCTTCTTGGATTCCTTAACAGCAAGGTTAGCTTCACAACCTTTTCTTCTACAGACATCTCTTCGCACACATAAGTGTTTGGAACTTCTCTACAAGTGGCTTTGACCAATTATTTCAACCTCTATTATTGTTGTTCTGCCTGGTCCTTTTTCTTTATTGCCTGGTACTTTTCCTTAATTACCTGGTCGAGTTATTTCTTCAGTGCAACACACTCTTGTTCTATGTGAATATTTAATTTTTATGTATGCTGCTCCCCCTCCTTCAACTCATGGATAATACCTTGATGCAAGTCATACAATACTATAATGGGAAGCACTATAATGTTCATATTGACCTTGTCCCAAGTTTTTAGTTGTTTCTTTGCTTCAATTGTGTCAAACTGCAAAACTGTTGCTTTGCTTCAGATTTTCTTTATCGATTTCTAAACTCTTAGAAAATAAAGTGCCAAAATATTGGTGGGGCATGGATTTTTATAGCACTACTGATATTATAAACCTATCATTAGCTCAGATGTTATTTAGATCTAGTTCATTAACTGCATATCTCTTCCTAGATCGTTACCATCCTATCTCCATAAATGAAATTTTCCGCTCATCCAAAAACAAGTTTCCATTTTAACGGTCATATTATTCCATTGAAATTCAACGCACCTAATACTGTAGTGAACAAAATTTCTTATGTCATGGCTTCTGCGAACTCCTATAATCCATACTGTAGTGAAGAAAATTCCTTCGTCGAAGTTATTTTTCTGCAGAGTAGTTTATAGTCTAGTTCCCACTTTCAACTGCAGGTGGCAATAAGAGTTTTCTCCTTTTTCTTCTTCAGTGTGAAGATGTAGGGGAAGGGTAGTCCCTATATAACTTCAACCTAAGTCCATTTACCCTTCCCTAAATCAATTCTCTATTCAACTTCCACAATTGAACTTTGTCTCCATCATTAATATGCTTTATAATATATGCACCCAACCAATGCATCTTGAACTTGCCTAGAAATTTCACAAACTTATTGTCATAAAGGAGGATAAGGTCTCCCACCTTGAACTAATTCTGTTTGATATGCCTGTTATGGAAAGCCTTCTCTCTTTCTTTCTACACCTACTAATAGAATCCTGATATAAATTTTTCTTCTTCCAAAGCAACCAAATTTTCCATTATTTCCTCCATTGTCTTAGGAACTTCCATATCTATGAAGGTTGCAATTCTAAAGCTAGAAACAATATACTCCATGGGAATCATAGCTTCTTTTCCATATACCAACCTGAAGGGTGTCTGACCTGTTAATGAAGGAGCATCTAGAAATCAGCCAACAATGTGACTACGTGTTCACATGTTGTGGCGAACAAGAGGTGGGAAGACTACTCATTAATATTTTAGTTAGCTTTAAATTGTGAGAAGTTAGTTTGTTTAATTTCCTAGATTAAATAGGAATAAAAGTAGAAAATTGTGTTCTCCCTGTGAGGAGATATATCGAAATAGATTAGATATGAGGATAAGATAGAGATTGTTTGAAAGCTAATAAATGAAGAACCGATTTCAGTTAGGTAGAAGTGTAGATAGGTGTGAAGGTGTTAGACAGAAAAAAATTGTGATTAGAAGTGTGCGAGTGGTGAACAAAGGAGTGGATAGAGAGGAGAAGTCATTGAATGTAAAATCCAACCATCAAAGGGATCGACTCTCTGTATTTACCTTTGTAATAAATTCCAAGTGTTTGTGTGTTTAACTCTCATGTCTGTGTTAATTATCATTTTATTTCACTGTGGACCTGAATATGTAATATTCCCAATTAGCCATGAGCTAGTTGGAATATTCAGTTTTGTTTTATTAATTTTTTTAAAGAATAAGAGGGCAAAGGGAGTCCATAATTCACCTTAATAATGAATAAATCAATGCAAAATGTGAAAAATATAAATCTTGGCAGCTTAATTAAGCACCCTTTGATGTGAAAAGGGCCTGGATCACCTTGACTAAGTCAACCTTGACCAAATCAACAAATTTGTCATGAAGGGATGATCATCAATGAGGGAAAACACGGTTTTATATGGAGATGCTTTGTGTGAATGTAGTGATATTTTTGGATGGAGCTTAGGGTTTTCAAGCTCATATCTTATTTAAGGAAGAGGATAGAAGCCATTGTTCATTATGTTATTTATTGGGTTTTATATTGCTAAATATATGGTCTATTTAGACATATATATTTCTCTTGTTGTTTAGCTGAGATTGAATGTTGTTTAGCATTGGGTCTTCCTGATCAAGAATCCCACCTCTTTCCTAGAGAGGCCTCTTGGAAGAATTTGTACTACATTGCCTACAATTGAGCTTAAGGCCAAGCTTCTTCTTTCAACTACAGTGCAGATCCTATTGAGGGTTTGGTTATTTTTGCAGGTTGCAACAAGTGGTGATTAGATCTATAGATCTAGGCCAAATCATTGCTCATTTTCAGTGGAGGAGGTTTCCACTTCATTGGGAGGACAATATTGAAGGACATTGGGTTCATTTTCACATCTTGACATCGGTCCAACCATATTTTGATCCCTACAGCGCAATTTACTTACAGATCTGCATTATTTCTATAGGGGGAGTTACAGGGTGGTTTGGCACACCATTTGGAGAGTTCATTTTCTAGTGAAGGGGATCTGCCTTTCACTCTAAGGATCTATTGGAGGAGGCTATTCCATTGTTCTATCAGATCAGCGACACTTTCCATATCTGTATTTTTAGTAGATCTATAATCTTAGATATCAGATCTACAACTTGTACTTGGTGTTTTGCTAAAAACCCTTGAGGGGTTCTAAAGAGGAGCTTGTATAGTGCTTAGATATGATATAGATCTATCCTTTGAGGCACATATTAGCTCTAGATCTGATTTATAATCAACTATTGTAGAAGAGCCAATAAAATAACGTTGTAAGGGTTTTCCATCTTTTATATATGGTTGCAACACCTCATATTGAGGGAATTTGTTAATTAGAGGCTTGTATTTCCTGGTATGCATCATATGGCCCATTTCTTATGTACATTTTGTTGCTGTAATAACACATGAAAGGCCTCCATATTGGCATCTTGATGTTTAAATGATGATCTGCAACATTGTTCCAATATTTTGCACTATAATCCTGCTTTTCCCATTTTGGAATATTACATAATATCACGTTATCGCACAGTGCATTAAAGAAATATTATTGGCGGTGCGAACAAGAAAAGACACAATGGATTTCTGTGTGGAAAGACTTATGTGAATTCATTTATTCTTTTAAACTTAGAAGGTTCGTACATCGACATCGCGCACCGCAGAATTTTGAATTATGCGTTAAGGATTTATGCAACAAGTTGTTTGAATTTCGATGTGCAATGGAGGAGTAAAGGATTAGTGACGAACATTAGATCTAGGCATAGATCAACAGTGGGGAGGAAATCACAAATTCACACATCGTAGATTTTTGTGGTTTTTGTTTAGGACATCACATGGTAAGCTATTTTCTTTGTGGTGCGGTAAGGTGTTAAACCCAGTAAGTTATATTATTTTTGGTGCGGTAAAGAGTGGAAATTGAAATAAGGTAAAGTGATTTCAATGTGATAATGCGCATATATCGCTAAAATAAAAAAGTTGTGACAAGCGGTGTGGAGTTTTTTGCAAAGTGCGAAATCGCATGATCGTAATATTGTGATAGGTGTTAAAGCTACAAAATAGCAGGAGGTAAGTTGTAAAATTTGTGAAGTGGAAAGTTCGTAAAGTTGTGAAGTTTTAATTCACTGTGATTAGTCACCATTTGTGTGAACCACAAAACCACAAATTTTGCGTATTTATTCTGATATTTGCAGCCACGTTGCATCATTTGGTATCAAAGCAAAAGTTGAGTTCTGTTCTCAAGGATTTTAGTAACTATGCTGCCTAAGAGAGGAGTTGGCATGGGTCGGGAAATACTTATAGCAAATGCAGCTTTTCTTGAAGAGATTCAGCACCTTTGTACAAGAATAATGACAATGGAGACTGCTCATAAGAGAGCACCTGATGAAGAAGTTGTCAGCACAACAGAAGAATATTCTAAAGAAGAAGAAGAAGAAGAAGAAATCGAGGAAGCTAAAGTGTTCAAGATATTAGTAAAGGTTAGTGGAAAACCAAGAATGGAGATTCCTGCATATAAGGGGAACCTTAATGTTGATGAGCTGATAGATTGGATCAGTTCAGTGGATAAGTATTTCAACTTAGAAGAGGTCAAAGATAAGAATAAGGTAAAGTTTGTAGCTACATGGTTGAAGATCCATGCATCTATCTGGTGGGATGAACTATAGACATATAGGATTAGAAATGGAAAGCCTAAGGTCAAGCGATGGGATAAAATGGTAAGTAAATTGAAAAAAAAAATTATGCCAAAAGACTATGAATTGAATATTTTCGAACAATTGTAGAATTGGAGACAAAATGGAATGACTGTCAAAGAGTACGTAGATGAGTTTTACAAGCTGAGTATTAGAGAAGGACATGCTGAAGATGATATGGAGAAAGTAGCCATATATATCAATTGTTTAAGATATGACGTACAAGATGAAATCAGTTTGTTGAGTTTGAAGACAATTGAGGATGCCTACGAAGCAGCTGTGAAGGAAGAGGAGAAGATGTTGAGGAAACAAAGTCAGAAGAATAGAGATAAAAATCCAGTAAGAGGCAGAGGAGATTTCAGACCAAGATTTCAACACTCTCATAATGAAGCAAGAGGTTCGAGTAATAGACCACCGTAAAGAGGAGACTTTGGTAGAGGAAGATTTGCACCTAGAGGTAGAGGCTGAGGAAGAGAAATGTGGTGTTACACATGTGGGGAATGGGGACACAGATCATGGGACTATCATCATAACAAACCAGCAAATCAACAGAATGTGAATGTAGCCGAGGCAAAGGAAGAAAATCCTGAGGTCACATAAAAATAAGAACCACTTGAGGCGAGAGAGTCTTTATTGCTCAAAAGAGTATTTCTTAAAGCAGAGAAAGAAGTAAATGAGCTAGCTGAAAGGAAGATCTTATTCCGTATTGTATGCAAGTCTAAAGAAAAAGGTTGCAAATTTGTGATTGAAAGTGGAAGCACTGGTAATATTGTTTCCGTAGAGATGGTTTAGAATTTTGGGTTGAATAATATGGTACACCCTACTCCCTATAGAGTGTTGTGGCTATATAGGGGACATCAGATTTTGGTGACAGAACATTACAAAGTAGAGATACAGGTTGGCACATATAAAGATGCCATATTGTGTGATGTAATGCCAATGGATGTGTGCCATGTATTGCTGGGAAGGCCTTGGAAATTTTACAAAAAATCCATTCATGATGGAAAAAGGAATACTTATTCCATATAGAAGGATGGAAAGAAGCACACATTGTTACCTTTGAAGGATGAAGTAGAAAAAAGAGCAGCTGGGAATAATGTTATGTTGATTAGTGGAAAATAATCGCTGCAAGAAGTCAAGAAGGAGAAATAAATGCATTTTTCTATTGTGGGTAAACCCAAGGTAATTCTGACTTCTAAAAATTTATAAAATCTGACTCTGGAAATTAAAAATCGGTTAGATGATTACGTTGATATAGTTGTTGATAAATTACCAAGTAAATTGCCACCAGTCAGAAGTATCAGTCATCACATAGATTTAATACCTGGTGCAAGTTTACCAAATAAAGAATCATATAGAGTGATCCCTTGGGAGAATGAAGAAGTTGGAAGACAAGCACAGGAGTTGTTAGATAAAAGACTGATTAAAGAAAGCCTTAGTCCATGTGTAGTACCAGTCGTGCTTAGTCCAAAGAAAGGAGGAGAGTGGCACATGTGTACTGATTCCAGAGCCATAAACAAGATCACTATTAGGTATATATTTCCATTTGCACACATAGATGATTTGATGGATTGTTTAAGTGGGTAAAAGTATTTTACTAAGATAGATCTGAAGATTTGATACCATCAAATAAGGATTAGAGAAGGAGATGAATGGAAGACTGTATTTAAGACCAAAAGTGGGTTGTATGAGTGTTTAGTGATGCCTTTTGGGCTCAATAATGCACCAAGAACATTTATGAGACTAATGAGGGAGGTATTGAAAGAGTATGCAGGAAAATTTGTGATATTCTATCTTGATGACATTATGATTTTCAGTCAAAGTAAGGAAGAGCATTTGGAGCATGTCAAGTTGGTGTTAAATACTTTTCAAAAGGAGAAACTACTTATAAATTTGAAAAAGTGTAGTTTCATGAAGAAAGAGCTCATTTTCTTGGGATTTATAGTCATAGAAGAAGGCATGGAGATGGACCCAAAAATTATCTAGGTAATACTAGATTGGCCAACTCCGAGAAGTGTATTTGAGGTAAGGATTTTTCATGGTCTTGCAAGTTTTCACAGAAATTTTATGAGAGGTTTTAGTCATTTCTGTCCACCAATAATTGAAGCAATAAAGGAGAGTAAAAAAACATTTAAGTGGATAGAAGCAACAGATCATAATTTCAAGTTGTTGAAAAAGAATATGACTGAAACACCTATTTTGGCCTTGCCAAATTTTGATAAAATATTCCAAGTTGAAACTGATGTTAGTGGGATAGAAATTGGAGCTATTTTGAGTCAAGAGCAGAGACCGATACCTTATTTCAGTGAAAATTTAAATCATGCCAAAATGAAGTATTCATCCTATGATAAGGAGTTCTATGCTATTGTGCATGCTTTGAAGAAGTGGAGGCATTATTTGTTGCCCAAAGAAATTTTGTTGTATTCAGATAAACATGCACTGCAGTTCATAACTAATCAGCCAAAGTTGAAACAAAAGCATGCTAAGTGGGTGGAGTTTTTCTAGAGTTTTACCTTTGTAATCAAACACACAAGTGGTAAGTCAGAAAAAGGTGTTGATCCTTTGAGTAGAGTAAATTTGATTATGCAGGAATTGAAGATTAACATTTTGGGATTTAAAGAAATTATTTATATATATCAGGAAGACCCAACTTTCAAATAAATATATGCAGCTGTTAAAAATCCTGTGATTCAAAATAGAAGCCAGTGGATGGACTTCCATATTCAAGGAGGATTTTTGTTCAAGAATAATAAATTGTGTATACCTAAGTGCTCCATGAGGGAAAATCTGATTAAGAAGAAACACATTGGAGGAATGTCTGGACATTTTGGACAGGATAAAACATTTTCTCAAGTAATTTCTTTTTATTATTGGTCAAAAATGCAAAGTAATATCAAATTTTTTTTTGAGAAGTGCAGGATTTGTAAACAATGTATTGGAGGATTAATCCGTCTTGCAGATAAGACCGATCTCCCTAGTACTAAAAGTATCTAGCAACAAACAGCCAAATAGACTAATATTTCTCTAAGCATATACGATCTACGAAAAGCTCTATAGAGGTGTTAAGGACTTACCATTTGTCCAGTGCTTGTTTGAAGTCGTTTTTGTCCCTCGCGCGCTTGAAGGAGTTTTCCTCGTAAACCTGCAGTCACAAACAAGAAAAATATTACATAGCACCTGTATAGAAATCATCATAAACCATGCTTATCATAGTGATCAAGGAATCTATGAAATAAACCATTGATTGAAAACTTATTGAGAAAAATGAGTATATTTGTATTAATTTCAAAAGAAGAAAATCCTTACAACCTGAGCCTTGATGTTGCACAGGACTTTCCGGGGTCCGAAGCAGGAATCTCCTTTACTTTGATAAGCTTTGCACTCCTCCAACCAAGACGAATAGAGGTATGTAATCTTTCCTCACAAAAGTCTTAATTAACTGAGTCTGAATCTCAACAGCACTTAACTTCAAATATTCTAAAGCTTCAACTCCCTTTGAGGCTACCCAATGCCTCTTTTTATAGTAGAATAGAGGAGGTTTTTTGTTCCAACTATGAAGGGATAGAATCCTCCTTCAAAGGGATAAGCTCCTCACATCAAGGGGTTAGCTCCATAAGGTAAGGGATACATGCACCTCATAAGAGTGGTTCTATCACCGCAAGATATTTTCTGGAAGCTTCTAGAATTCACTTTTATTGAGCTTTTTGGAAATTACTTGTGCCTTTTTGATCTTACAGGGGTCCGCACTTTTAACACAGATGAAGTGCATTCAGGTACGCAGGATAGCTGAACATTGGGTGCAGGACCGTAGGCAAGATAGTGAGAAAGTGCGATACCAAATTTTAGGAGACTTTTAGGAATTTTTCTCTGATTTTCAAGGCTTGACATGAGGAACTGATATGTTAGACTTGCAAAGGGAGAAGTATGAGTAGTAATTATGAGCTCATACACATAGAAAAATGTCAGGATGAAAATTTTCAGTGTAACAGATTGCCCCCTAAAGTGCAAAGTCTGGAATAGATGATGCTGAAGTTTGTCATATATGAAGAGTGCAGTACTTTATCATTTCAAAGATCATCCTGTGGTCACCCCAGTCGGAACCTGTAAAAACATTCAATGAAAAATATATATATATCATCGCTGAGGTAGGCATTCCCATACTCAGATCAAAACTAACTAGAGACTAATTCAAACTGTTCTAATACAGGAATAATTTTGAGTACATCACAGTATAGGCATGTGTAGACAGAGTATGGACGCAACCATCTGTTTGTGAATAGTCTACTATATAAATGATAACAAAATTCCTCGCATCCTGTATGGTAGAAACTAGATCCAGGGTCTTGATTTCCGAATCTCGAACTAGTACGATTCTATCCATGTGAATGAATGTGTCGAAGTCGAACATGGTAGAAACCACTTGATTACCAGTCAATGATGTAAACTGTTAACAAGTGTGAGAGTAACCACCAATAATGTCAATGGCTCTCAAAGTACCCAGTACAATCCATGAAATGTGAATGAATGAGCTGAAGTTGAACATGTCACGGAATCATTCGATCGAAGGTCAATGATGCAACCTGTCGTCGAAAGTGAGAAACCTGCCATTGAGGCATGCAGATTTCAAGGTACTGACGATTTCTAGATCAACTTCCTAGATAATGAGTTGTCGTCGATAGAAAGTGATCCGTTGTAGGCAAGCCCACAACATGAAATCATAGATCAAGTTTTGAAAACATATTGGCAAGGACTGACTCAGGGATGGTAAAAAATGGATGACAGATATTTTGCAGATGAATGGTTTATTTGAACTGTCCTCTTGAACACATAACGACACTGCAGATGGCTTGGTAGCAGTTGACCCAAAGCTAATACCCAGAAACCAGATGAAGACTTTCAAATGAGGTTCGATTAATTGTTAGGCAAAGGATTTCCCAACCCAAGTGATTGAAAGTGTCGTGTTCAAGAGTGGTTAACTAGATTTTTGAAAAATCAAAATACCACAAACAAGTCATTTTCCTCTCTTTTCCCCCACCATTTCTGGCAAGTACCTCTTTATTTTTGACAAGCTTGAGGAGGATAACATTTTCTTGTTTATAAGCTCATCCTTCGGATGAGTCCAACTTAGTTTAAGATTCGAACCCTAAGAAGGAGTGGTTCATTCTTGTTGAAAATTAAACAGGTCCTTTACTGTTAAATTTTAACGAGTCCAGTATAGGAGAAACTCGGTGTATTTCAATTTTAGGGAGTCAGAATAAAAACTTAAGAAAACTCCATGGGTGTACTTTTTAGTAAGTTTATTCTCTCGAGCCCGAAAAAGGATAAAATAATGCAGGAGAGAACCCTATTGACTGTAATTAGTCAATGTATACCTTTTTCGTAAATAGTCCATTTCAGTCCGTAAAAGGGGTAAACTTATACTGAAGGGACGATTATTCATTCACTTTAACGAGTTCGAACAATCAAGTACTCGGCAATCTTTTCATGTTTAGAGAGTCTGAAAAGGGCTTAAAAGAGAACTCCAATGTTTCGCTTTTTCGTAAAATTTTGAAAGAGTCCGAAAAAGTGATAAAAGTATGCTCTTTGTTGAAAAATGGTCAATTCTCCTGATAAATCCAATTTCTGCACAAAAACTTGAAACATTACACATACCTGTTTAAAATAAGTAAAAATTCTTTCAAAATACCCTTTTTAAAGTGAAAAATAAATAAATTAAAAATTCATCTATTCGAAAAAACTTATAAAAAGGACTTTTTCAACTTCATTTTTACCGTTCAAGTTCAGAGTGAAAAGTAGAAGCTTTTGGGTAAAAAGTTCCTGTGAATATTCCGGAAGATCCGTCTGACGAAATCGAGAACCGTTAGTCCCAGGTAATCCACGACCTCTTAATCTTGCTTTTCATCCGTTTACAATTCTTTTTAGGCTTTAGTTTTCATTTTTTAAGGGAAAAATATGTTTAAGAAATTACCCGCGGGGGTCCGCAGGCACAACACACATGACCTGTGGATCTCGACCTTCTTCTATGTAGAAAAAGGTCATGGGTCCGCACTTTTAATATATAACGCGTGCGTTCCTACGCACTGTGTATGAAGGAAAAGTGCGGTCCCCGCGCAATTGAATTTCAAAATCAAATTTTCCATTTCCCGCCCAAAAATTTTCAAATTAGGTTGTTCTAACTTATCTTTTTATGCATTGTAGGATTAACAAGATGTTGATTTAGAGAGAATGTGAGCATGAGGATGTGGATGACGTCGCGATGCTCCATTTACCCACAATGCAGGCTTTAAGAGCATGTGGTTTGTATAAATTTTGGGCCATTCAGGGCATGAGGGCATAGGTAGACCTCCTGACATGGCTGGTAAATAGATGGAATGTGCAGGACCAGTGTTTCATTATTGGCGGCCACCGGCTCGAAATTGAGCTGGAGGATATTTATTTTCTGACTGGTTTGTCCAAGAGGGGCGAACAACTTTCCTTGTTTGGGACTAGGCTAGGTGGCCAAACAGTCGCTAGTCTTCGACAAGAGTTCTGTAATGATGAAGTAGACCCTAGGGAAAAACGGATTGATATAAAAACTATCATCCGTCCTGAGCTGAAAGTGATTGCATTTATTGTTACCAGACTGTGTGGGAGTGCCGCACTGCATGTGGCTACCGGTTCCCAGATGCGTATCGTTGTAGATTGTTTCCGAGGCACCATTTTCAACTGGTGCGAAGCTCTGTTGGCCAATGTAAAAGGCCAACTAACTAGAGCAAAAAATGGTAAACTAAATAACTTTGGATATGGATCCATCGTGGTCACTTTTTCTCTAGAGTGGGTACCCATGCTAGCTCCGAAAAGTATTCCTGTTGATGTTGGTCGACCCCGAGAACCTAGGATGGTTCGTTGGGTTGCATTTATGGCCCGTCACGGTATTGAGGGCGCTGAGATTGTTTGATTTCCTCCTTCATATTTCCGTTGGCTGGACTGCCAAATTTTTGTCATTGAGGACTTTCCGTATGCCGGGATAGACTTCCGCGGCGATCGGGAGATGACTCTCCCAGCAGGAGAACAGTGGGATGAATCAGGTAAAAACATTTTCAACGAATTCTAAATTCTATTTTTTATTTTTTGATCGTATTTTCAATTAATAACCAAAAAAAATTTATGAATGCATATGTGGGTCTACGACGACCAGCCCATCTCCAGCCTTATGACAGGAGACAACCAATTGCAGCCGCACCAGCCCCAGTAAGCCAATCAGCGGAAATTTTGTCTGATTTAGAGCATCATCTAGAGCGTCTGACTCTAGATATTCCAGAGACGGACATAGATGAGATCCCACTCAGATTGCAGAGATACGTGATTGGTGTTCCAGGACCTTTTAGAAGGTTCCTGTGTAGGGTGGCTCGGGCAGTGGTTTCTTATCGTGATCACCATCAGTGATGGGATGATCGTGTTGTAGACTCATATTTTTGACTTTTTGTGTTACCATTTTGCCGATCATAAGGTGTTTCCAACCTATGATCGAAGACGATGTATATTTTTTGAAAACATTCTATGCTATGATATATCACTATTTACCGGCTATCTGTATACATATTATGGATGTTATTTGTTTTACTGCTTTGATCACTGCAAATGTCAATTTATCATACTAGAAGCAACTGTGTCTGCTAATGTATTTAAATGTCTTGGAATATGTTGATATTCAATGTAATCGAATTCACGTTCCAAGAGACAAACTCTTAAAAATAACTGTAATAACACTGGATTTCTAATGGCATAAACTCAGTTCAATTGTAATACAACAAGTTCAAAATCCAACCTAACAATCAAACTCCAAATTGCGAATGATATGGATTCAGATAATAACTCAATCACTGCACTATACTCGGCAATGTTATTCGTTGTTTGACCAAGGCTTACCCCATGCATGGATACTAACTCATCAGAGGGTGAATAGATAACCCAAGCTGCGGAAGAAATGCTCTGTGTACTACGACAAGCACCATCAGCAAAACCAATGTAGGTTTGAAGAGACGTCGACATCTGCAATATCAAGAGTAGAACTCAGATAAGCAGGAATAGTGATAAAAACACACTTCTAAACTAAGCATGCTTTTCTAATCTAAAACACACCAGCAGTACAGAAATCTAATCTAATAAAAAATCTCCATACCAAGTTAAGCATAGTATCGCTTCAGATAAAGTCCATTTCTGGGTTTATCCAAAGGGACACCGTCGAAATCTATCAGCTCATAGGCCCCTTTAGCTAGCTTTCGCTTGACAATAAAAGGGCCATGCCACATGGGCACGAATTTCCCAGCTCCTAGCTTATCGTTGGCTTGATCATAAACTAAGACTAGGTCTCCTTCTGAAAAAATTCGAGGGGTAACACTTCTGTCGTACTGAGCTTTTATTCGTTTAACATGAGCCTCATTTGCTATTACAGCATTTCGTCGATTCTCATCCAGCTGAGCTAAGTACAGGAAACGTTTCTCCTCCTCAGACGTAGCTGGGAGGAATTCTATGGCTAATTTCAGTGACGAAATTTCGCATTCAATCGGCAACACAACTTCCAAACCGTAAACGAGTTGAAAGGGAGTGAAACCAGTTGATGTTTTTACTAAGGTTCGATATGCCCAAAGTGCTGAAAATAACATGGAATGCCAATTCGTTTTGTGAATACCAATAATTCGTCTAATCATGGTGACTAAAACTTTATTTATGGCTTCAACCAGACCATTGGCTTGCAGATAATATGGAGTGGAACTATCGTGACGCAGGCCAAGTTGATCTGTCAGTTCAGTCATCATGACATTGCGAAAATGACTTCCATGATCTGTAATAATGGCTTGAGGAACACCGAACCTAGCAATTATGTGATTAAATATGAAAGTTGCAGCAGTCTTGCCATCAGCCGAAAATGTAGGCATCGCCTCGGCCCACTTAGTAAAATAATCTACTGCTAAGATAATATATGCATGCCCCCCGGCTGAGTGAGGGTTACATGTAATAAAATCGATACCCCATTTCGCGAAAGGACCAACAGCAATTATGGGATGAAGAGGAGCGGGTGGCGCGCGCATCTTACGATCAAAAAGTTGACAATTGTGGCATTTCCGGACTGCATAAATACAATCTTTGAATAATGACGGCCATAAATAACCAGCGCGCAATATATTTTGGGTTGTGGCATACCCAGACATATGACCGCCACATGCTCCAGAATGGAAATCATTTAACACCTTTTTAGCTTCTTCATGAACAAGACAACGTCTGAAAACAGAATCCACTCCACGAAGATAGAGTGTTTCACCAATAATATTATACTGTTGGGATTGGAAGCGTATTTTCCGTCGCTGAGATTGTGAGATTTCAGGCCGAAAAGATTGGGTTTGGAGATAAACAATAATATCTCCATACCATGGATCTAGAGTACTGATAAGAAACAGAGATTCGTCCGCAATGGGCTCTTCTGCCACAGTTTCAGTATCAGTAGAGGGAAAATCACACATCAGTTCCGCAAATACCAAAGATTTCTTTGCCTTGGATTTCTCAAACTCCAAGTCAAATTCCTGTAGGATAACTATCCATTTGGAATACTTGCCCCCTAGCAATTTTTTGGTTAAAATATACATCATAGGATTGCAATCAGAAATTACCATGGTTTTACGTAACAAGATGTAGTGCCTAAATCTCTAGACAGCTTGGACAGTTGCCAATGCCAATTTCTCCACATGTGTGTATTTGATCTCGGTCGGATGCAGATTCTGACTAAGATAGTAAATCACATGTTCAGTGTGAGGTTCATCTTCCTGAACTAACACCATCCCAATGGTGGAATGAGAAGCAGCGAGGTACAAAATGTAATCCTGGTTGTAGTTGGGAGGATGCAATAACGGTGCATGGGTCAACGCGTATTTAAGTGCATCGAAAGATCGATTAGCGATCTCGTCCCAAAAGAATGGAATGTTCTGTTTCAGCAACCGGGTAAAACCCTTTGTAAGCTCGGCATAGTTAGGAATGAACCAACGTAAAAAGTTTGCTTTCCCCTGCAAACTTTGGAGTTGGCGTAAAGTCGAAGGAGGAGGTAATTTAACAATAGCTTCGACCTTCAACGGATCGACGCGAATGCCTGTTTTCGAAACAACAAATCCCAGTAAACGACCTGATTCTACACAAAAAACACATTTATGTGGATTCAGCCTAATTTTATAATGCCGACACCTCATAAAGATAGCTCGTAAGTGTGTGAGATGGTCGGCCCTGCGTGATGAATGAGTAGGTAAATCATCGAGATATGGCTGCACAATGTGCTTAATGTCATGAAACACATAAGACATTGCCCTTTGAAAAGTTGCTCGAACGTTCTTCAAACCAAAGGGTAGTTTGCGATAAGAAAACGTCCCCCACAGACAAATAAAAGCTGTTTTTGGCTGATCAACAGGGAGTATGTTTATTTGATTATACCTGGAAAAGCCATCCATAAAGGAAAATATTTCGCTACCGGCACAATCATCGATTATCTGATCGATATAGGGAGTTGGATAATTGTCTTTGGGACAAGCTCGATTAATATCCCTACAATCGATACATACTCGTATCGTTCCTTGTTTTTTAGTCATAGGAACAATATTTGATACCAAATCCGTTAAGGGAATTGGATAAATGAAACCTGCACGAAGTAATTTTTCAACTTCTGCTTTGATAGTAGCAACTTTTCTAGGATGTATTTGATGTAAACGTTGACGAACAGGTTTAACATCTGGGTAAGTCTTGATTTCATGTATGACGATCGACGGATCAATTCCTGGCATTTCTTCATAAGACCAGGCAAACACATCACATAATTCTTGAAATAGGGCTTTATAGGCTTTAATTTCATCTTCAGTACAACAAGCACCTACATGAATGTTTTCAATTATTCCTGGTTTTACTGAAATGTCAATTGGAACCGTTCGAGAAATATTTTCCAAATTTAACTCAGAATCAGGATTTTGCAATGGATTCTGGGGTTCTTTGACATATTCAGCGGTAAAAATTGAAGAGAAATTATCTTCAAAATGATCTTCAGGTAAAAACGAAGATCGGTGATGCAGATATTCCCATGGTAAATCATCAACAGACAAAAATTCACGAATGTGCTCATCAGTATGAACAACATCAGGAAATGTTGTTGTGGCTGAACTGGATATAGAAAGTGATTCCTCACGGATCCCATTCATTGGATCATTTTCGGTTGAAGAGGGGTCGGAAAGTGACTGTACAGCCTGGTATGCAAGTTCAAATGGACTCAAAGGCATCATGCCATCAATTGAATCTAACTCGGAATCAAAAGGTATGATCCAAGGATCATCAAACATAATAGTATTCGACAAAATCATGTGAATAGTTGCAACAGCAGGCGATACATTAGGAGTGTTGAGAGGTAACCTCTCGCTTGACAGAGATGTATCCTTTTACTAGCTCAAATAGGTCTAGCAACAAAACAAACAATGCTATGACGCAAGCTCCTAGTTACGAATGAAAGACTTGGGATAAGAGCCTACCCGGATTCCAACGCTAGATCTGAAGAAGAAGATGTCCCCATCTTCAGCCTTGGCAGATCACAATCCTTCCACGATCTCCGTGGATGAACACCTGCACGCAGAAGAAACGAACAGATACATGCATAGGAACCAGCATACGTAACTAAACATCGGTCAGAAAAGATATTACTCGCATTAACATGATAGAAAAAGGAGTGGAACCATAATCATAGTCATCTATTAAAGTGATAAACGAACAGAAGTTACAACCAAGTTCTGACGTCGCAGCTTCCTTCGAACGGGTCTCCGGTCGTCCACGTCTCGCAAAGCTCGCCAAGGAAAGGGAAACCTCTCCACAGTCTCGTAACAATGGTCTCCTCGCTTGAATGGGCCTTAAGGGAAAGAAGGGATTCTTTACAGCACAAAGGCACTTGGGAATAGGGAGATGCAAAGCTTCAGCACTTCAAGACTAGCTTGCCATGGATCTGAGCAAGCTTTTATAGATGGGGAAGGAAGGAGTTGGGATCCCTATTATTATGGGATTGGCCCTATCAACAAGGAAGGTTCCATAGAAGGTGGCAAAACTACTTCCCTTCCATAGAACTCCCGCAGCCAAACCTCCCAACTCAAGATAGGCAATGGTTGTGAGTTTGTTTGAACTCAACTTCCGCCATCCATATTTAAAAAACAGTCCCTGAAATGGGTGGCGCGATTGCTGCTCTATGACAGAGCGCCAAGTGGCGCGACCTCTTTACAGGATTTCCCTGATTGGCGCGAGCAGTGAACTGTCTACCCGCGCCAATGCAAAAAGAGTTGTTTTTCATGGATTTTGCAAGGAGATGTCTCAAGGGGAAATGAAGTTCATACTCAGAGGGATGCATTGATGATGTTTTCAAGGCATGACAGTGTTCACAGGTCACATAATGGGTCCTCCATTGTGCGGGATGGGGAACGGTAGGGACGGTGACAAATTACTGTGTAACAGATGCCCCCTAAAGCATGAGGCCCGAGAGAGAGAGGGGTGAAATGCTTTACGAGAACATGTCCAACCGAAGGCCCGCCGTCGGAAAACCTGCACAGAAAGATACAACTGATATCTCAAGTACATGATGTATATATATGGTATGGACGCAGCCATCCGAACAGAGTATGCTATAATCCGGATCTAGGGTATGGGCGCAGCCATCCAACTAAGATCAAACAAATAGACTCAGGTATGGTCACAACCATCCAATCATTGAGTCATGTACATAATGACAATAATCCACAATCGCAGCCTGGATTACAACAGACACAATCCAGGGTCTTGCGCTCCATCTCGACCCAAACAAGTACAAGTTCTAGCATGCGAATGTGTGAGCTGATGTCGAACATGTAAGAACATCGTCTGATTACCAGCCAATGATGAAAGCTGTTAACAGACGCGAGAGAAACCACCAATAATGACAATGGTCCTCAAGGTACTACAGGTACAATCTACGGCGTGCGAATAAATGAGTTGACGTCGAACACCCGCAGAATCACTCGATCGGAGGTCAATGATGTAAACCCCACGTCGAATGCGACGAACCTGCCATTGAGGCATGCAGGCTCCAAGGTACCATCAGGAGTCTCTAGACCAACTTCCTGGATAATGAGTTGAAGTCGACAGGAAGTGAACTTGATCGAAGGTGGGCCATAACGATTCCCACATCATCGACACGAGACAGAGGAACATGATGTTTTGTTGTGAATCAGGATCGTATGAGAAACAGAGGAAGGTTGATATTTGCAGAGGCCAACTTCTCTTGAACACATGAACGGCACGACAATGGACTTGGCAGTATTTGACATCAACGGATCAAAGGTCATGGCGACGAGGCAGTGAACAGATGAGAGGTCAAAAGAGATTATCCAAACCCACGGAGGCAAAGTGAAGCAGCGAGATGAGATGTCCCCAACCCGACACGAATGCAGACAAGTGCCATGTTCAAGAGCGACATACTGCCGACGACAACGACGATGGTTCCATTTTTCCCCCACCATTTCTGGTGAGTACCCCAATTGTTTTTGATAACAAGCTTGAAGGGGATAGCATATGCTTGTGATATAAGTCCGCCCTTCGGGCGAATCCATCCTAGTGCATTTAACGAGTCCTAGGAAGGAGAAACTCGGAGAACGTCATTTCGACGGAATCCAATGTCATCAGGGTTTAACGAGTCTGACAAAGGAAGAACTCGGCGTCTTTTCATGTTTAGAGAGTTTGAAAAGACAGCGGAAAAGAAAACTCCACATGTCCCTTTTCGTAAATAGTTCCCCAGATCCGAAAAGGTAGAAAACAATATCCAGGAAAACCTCCTAGTCGCGATAGGCTAGGGTATTCCTTTTTCGTAATCAATCCATCCCAGCCCGAAAAAGGGTTAAACTTATACCGGGTGAATGTCGATTCGTGTCCATTTTAACGAGATCGAAACGACAAGGGCCTCGGCGATCTTTTCATATTTAGAGAGTCAGAAAAGAGCTGAAAGATGACTCCTCCTGGAGGAACGAGTGGTATAAAGGGTAGCAACTGGTTCCGGTAATGGTGGAACTACTCTGAACAAATAAAGGTCGAGAGGCTGGCTAACAAGACCACTCATAGCAGCGGTCCCTCAGGAACGGGTAAAACAACCAAGTGAAGGCATATGATCGGCCAAGCAGATAGTGACAATGGAGTGAGAAAACCAAGGCTCATCTGGTAAAAATAGGCTGATAAAATGACCATCACAAGAGGTAAAATGGGCAAGGTTTCATTTTTACACAAGCTTGAAACAAAGATAAACTATGCTTGAAACCGGTTTCATTTTTACACAAGCTTGAAACGGACATAAACTATGCTTGAAAAGATAAGCATGCCCCCAGCATGGTGACTCAATTCGAGGTACATGCCCCCCAAGCTTCAGTCCATATGAAAGGCAGATGGAGTGAAGGTTCAAGTGACGAGATCAAGAGAAAGACTTTGACTGGGATTTTACGAGATCTAACAAAGACTCGAATTGAACGGGAACGTGTTTCATTATTTTAACGAGGTTGACACATTAAAAGAACTATCCTCAAACACCTTGTTTCATGGTTTAGGGAGCTTGACACAAGACCAGGAACTGTGCTCCGACAAACCTTGTTTCATTTTTTAAGGAGCTTGACACAAGACAAGGAACTATGCTCCGACGACCTTGTTTCATTTTTTAAGGAGCTTGACACAAGACAAGGAACTCTGCTCCGACGATCTTGTTTCATTTTTTAAGGAGCTTGACACAAGACAACGAACTGTGCTCTAACCGGCTTACATCAAAATGAACAAGAAGGCGGCGCTTCCAAGAGTTCCACTCCCGATGGAAGGAAAACATTCTGGAAGTCAGGACCCAATGCCCCCAGCACCTGATGCACGACGGCATCATCACTGGGCACAGGCACGGGGTAGGTAGACACATAGTTGACCTGCGGTGGGGCAGAGACAACAGGTGGATAAAAACCAGGAGGGGGTGATGGCGGACCAGATGCTACATTGGGACCAAAGAACGACAGCTGATCAATGGTCACAATCCGTCCTTCATGTGGGAAACAGGCCACACGAAAAAGGGAGGAGACAAGCGCTCCCATGGCATAGGTGTAATCGCGCCCCAAAAGCAGATTGAAATCCAAGGGGCCTGGAACGACCATCACGTCCATATGGACGGTTTTGCCTCCCAAAGTAACAGGTAACCTTGGAAGGATCCCCAACGGTTGACTCGTCCTTCTGTTAAAAGTGAGCAGATTTTGTGTAACAGGTGCAAGCGGCGGCGAACCGAAAGCTTGCCAGGTAGTTGAAGACAGAATACTAACAGAGGCACCTTCGTCTATAATGGTGCTGGGTACAACCAGACCAAGAGCCTGTACTGTGATCTCGAAAGGCACATAAGACGGAAGGCGAAATCCCGCAAATCGATTCCAGTCAAAGGAAGCGACCAAACTACTCGGAGGGGCTACCATCGAGATGCGAAGGTCTTCCCCTGATGTTACGGAAGTAGAAGCCTCCCCCATGACCTCCATCTCGAAGGCGGGAGGAATATCCTCCGTAGCCTCCATCATGGGAGGCGGAGGAGGAGCTTCTTGAAGCACAGGGACAGGAGAATCTTTCTCCAAGTCTGAATAATCTGAAGAGATCAGAAGGACATGGGGGGTGTGAGGTCCACTCTCGACAGAAAAGACCTGGTGCACCGTGGACGGGGCCAGTTCAACCGATCCTACGACCAATGGTTGGTCAGGGACGGATTCGTGAATTTGAATTTCTGGGGGAGTGGGATCGATCAAGGATGACTCTTGACCAATCATAGGATCAGCTGGCGGAGGACTCAAAGAAAGTCGATTATAACCAGGTGGAAGGCGTGGTGTAGAACCAGCTGGGTTGTCCAAGACTTGCTTGGCTTCATCCATATAAGGACAAAGGTGAATGGCATGGTGCCCTTCACACAACTTACAGGGATTGGTGATCTTACCCTGCTTCTTAGAATTCTTATCAACAACAGCTGAAGACGTGCCCCCAACTTGACTCCCGGAAGCCAAAGGCAACGGTGGGCGGCCGTTGGACCATACTTCGAGCACCTTGGGAATGCCAGGGCAGTCTCGAAGAAGATGGTCTCCCGTGCACAACAGGCAAGGGAACTTGACTTTCCGTGGAGGGTTGGAAGGTTTATCAAGAGGAGATTCCTCATGGATAGTAGCCGTACATTTAGCCTCTCGCTTATCAGACTTCTTCTTCTTTGTCTTCTTCTTCTTCTTCTTAGCCACCTGGTTACTTGAATCCAGACTTTCACCAAGCGAAGTAGAAGAGGAGGACGCAGAAACAGGCGAAGAAGGGGAGAGGTCCACCTTGGAATCAACATGATGTTGTTCAGGTGGAGAAACTGATTGAACAGTAGTGGAGACATTCGGGACAACAGAGGTTGAGAACAACCAAACGGGAAACCCAACAGTTAACCCAGGAAGGGACAACGTCGCCATGTAAGGAGCACCAACATTTCCAAAAGGAGGAAAATGACCAGGATTCCCTTCTGAGGGGATTCCTTGGTTGGTGAACTCTGAAAAAGTTGTCATCAAACTCAAAACCACACACGGGCTGAAAAAGAGTTAAGGGCACACGATCAAATGGTCAACAAGCAATATCTAAGCAGGCGTGTAATCGTGGGTGATTAATTTTACCACATTGGAAAATAAGAAGTTCTACCGTTTCATGTTTCAAGAGTCGAGAAACAATAAAAAGATGACTCTATCTCTTTCAGAGTTGACACAAGCGTGAAAGGACAAGCGCTTGACGGTCTTTTCAAGTTTAGGGAGTCAGAAAAGACCAAATGACTGCTCAGGAAAAACTAGGCACAAAGGGTGTAACAAATATCCGTGAACTGCAATATACACCTTGGTTTCAAAAATGAAACAGAAATCGACCAAGGACTTTCCGTACGTGCAGGTAGTCTCCCCGAATGCTGTGTTCGGTGTATCACGGGTATAGGGCGGCAGACTCGGCTTCCTGTGGATAAAGGATTGAAAACCTATAGGGGTCTCCCTTTATATACGCGACGGTATGGGGAGCGCAAGTCCGTGCTAGTGCTGTCTAAAGCCAACAGGCGAACGACAGCTGCTAGGTTTAACGACGCCGGAACACGTCTCTGGCCTAGACCTTCTAAATATGTTGCGTTAAGTTCCAATGTTGCCTTAGGTTAATTGAATAAATTTTATAGTTGATCTTCAATTAAGTTTCAATTTCCAGGTCCTATCGTATGTAGTGTCTCCTAAATGCAAGCTATATGCCACGATGCAACATTTCGTTCGATGAAAACTAGTTAAATGAGAGTTGAGAGCTTTTATGCAAACGAAATGAACGAAATACAAACAAGAATGTCTCTAATGCAACTAATGCAATTGCACACTTTTCATTCAAACACTAATCACTAGCAATATGGAAAAGATCACAATTTGCACTAATTTAACAAAAGCAAAGAGATTATTTTTTTGATTTTCAATGTTTAATGGCTAATGTGCACTGAAAACAAAAGGAACAATTTGAGAAATGATATCTAAGAGAGCGAAGCAAACAACATTCACTCAACAAAGCAAGCAACCAAATCTCTAAATCGACCCAAAGTCCCTCAAAGCAAAGAAAGACTCGAAAACTCCCAATGGACCGTGTGATCTAGGTCCAAAGCAAGGGCAAACGAATTCCGAATGAAGGAATGAACAATCACTCAAAAGACGCAGCAAAACAATCAAAGACTGTTAAGAGAGCGTGGAGAATCAATCAACAAGTTGACAGGACAATCAAGACACCAAAACTCCCAAGGAGGGCTCGATTCACTATGCCACTAGATGCCCTAGGGCTCAAATCGCGAAATCGATAGACAAAGGCAAACAACCAAAGGATAGCGGTGAATTCCAGTCAAACAAGACTCCAACACACTCAGACAATCAGGAAATCAAGAAGAAAAGTCCTGGTCAAGCTCAGAAAGCCAAAAAATGAAGAAACTCAAAAAAGTCACAGGGGTGGCGCGACTGTGGCCTTGAAACTAGCGCCAGAGGCCGAGTGGCGCGACACAGACAAATGCAACAAGCGCCAAGTGGCGCGACTGTCGGGTTAAAACCCGCGCCAGTCGAGTTCTTCAATAAAAATTAAAAACAAGCTATTCTAAAAGTAGACCAATACAAGCTAAGCAAACCAAGAGGCTAAAATAATGAAAGAATCCAACCCAGAAGGTTCATCAAGCAAGGAGAAACAATCAAAGAGAACCAATCATAAATGGGACAAGGAAAACCGGACGCTCCCCAGCGGAGTCGCCAATTTGTTGAGGAGGTAAATCCCCTCTGCGGACAGAGGCGATCCCTACTAGCCCAGCAGGGGTCTAGCAACAAACAAACAATGCTATGACGCAAGCTCCTAGTTACGAATGAAAGACTTGGGATAAGAGCCTACCAGGATTCCAACGCTAGATCTGAAGAAGAGATGTCCCCGTCCTTCAGCCCTGGCAGATCACAATCCTTCCACGATCCCCGCGGATGAACACCTGCACACAGAAGAAACGAACAGATACAAGCATAGGAACCAGCATACGTAACTAAACATCGGTCAGAAAAGATATTACTCGCATTAACATGATGGAAAAAGGAGTGGAACTATAATCATAGTCATCTATTAAAATGATAAACGAATAGAAGTTACAACCAAGTTCTGACCTCGCAGCTTCCTTCGAACGGGTCTCCGGTCGTCCACGTCTCGCAAAGCTCGCCAAGGAAAGGGAAACCTCTCCAGAGTCTCGTAACAATGGTCTCCTCACTTGAATGGGCCTTAAGGGAAAGAAGGGATTCTTTACAGCACAAAGGCGCTTGGGAATAGGGAGATGCAAAGCTTCAGCACTTCAAGACTAGCTTGCCATGGATTTGAGCAAGCTTTTATAGATGGGGAAGGAAGGAGTTGGGATCCCTATTATTATGGGATTGGCCCTATCAACAAGGAAGGTTCCATAGAAGGTGGCAAAACTACTTCCCTTCCATAGAACTCCCGCAGCCAAACCTCCCAACTCAAGATAGGCAATGGTTGTGAGTTTGTTTGAACTCAACTTCCGCCATCCATATTTAAAAAACAATTCCTAAAATGGGTGGCGCGATTGCTGCTCTATGACAGAGCGCCAAGTGGCGCGACCTCTTTACAGGATTTCCCTGATTGGCGCGAGCACTGAACTGTCTACCCGCGCCAATGCAAAAAGAGCTGTTTTTCATGAGTTTTGCAAGGAGATGTCTCAAGGGGAAATGAAGCTCATACTCAGAGGGATGCATTGATGATGTTTTCAAGGCATGACAGTGTTCACAGGTCACATAATGGATCCTCCATTGTGCGGGATGGGGAATGGTAGGGACGGTGACAAATTACTGTGTAACAAGGAGGAAAGGCAAAAGTTCCTAGTAAACCAGAATATTTAACTAATCCTACTCCAACATCCTTATAAGGGATAGTATCTTTACCAACGTGTTGGATTGTTTCTGTAGAGGCTGGGTCGGAAGAGAAATAAGTTAACTGATCTATTGTGACGATCTTTCCTTGATATGGAAACTTTATGAGTCAAAAGACCGAAGAAACAACAAAAATCATCGCATAAGACCAACTACGACCTAGAAGAAGGTTGTAATCGAGAGGGGCATCAACCACTTCCACATATAGATTTACGGTTTTACCTTCGACCCCTATGGGTAAATCCTGCAAAATACCAAAAGGGTGGAAACCTTGACCATCAAAAGCCTTAAGAATCGTTGGATATTGGTTAAGTGTAGGAGAACCAAGTGATTTCCAACACTGAATCGACATAATACATGTTGAAGCTCCCTCATCAATCACAGTCTGATAGATCGGTCTATTTTTGACTAACACTGGTATCTGGAAAGCCATTTGATGAGGTAGACGAGGTGTACTATTTTCTAAATCGAAGATTATAAGATTAGAATCCTGAACATCTACAGCTCCTATAGCAGACAAAAGCAATTTACGTTGTGCTGGGCATGATTGCAGCACTTCCAAAGCCAACATTGCTGAAGGGGAAATAGCTAAGTCTTCAACAATGTTGTAATTCTGAGCAGCTCTCGCATGTGGATTGAAAGCTGATTTACGAAGAACACCTTTAGCAGGTGGTTTGATTATTAAGTCTGGATTTTTTTTCTCGATCTGTAGTGGACCAGAAATAGGAGGAGGTGTAGTTGATGCATTTGCATTAGAAGATTCTGCTTCTTTCCCATCAACAGGATTCTTAGTACCATAATCTTGCGATCGCATCGCAATCCTTACATGAGACATCATCAAAATAGGTTCTTCTGAAGCAGTCGAAGTGGAACCAACCATCTTGCTATCTTGAGTCGGAAAAGGATCCTTCAAGACAACAGGTTGTTGTGAACCTTTAACGAATTTTGCAACCTCTGCTCGATGTGGGCATTCCTTAGTGAAGTGATCCTCGTCACAAATGTAACAAGGGTAACGAGGTTTGCGCTTTTCGTCATTGGATTCATTTTTATCAGTTTTCTCTTTTGAATTTTTCTTGTTTTTACTCTTCCCTTTCTTTTTACCACCGGATTTAGATTTAGCCGTAGATGTCTCTACGACATGAATGTCGGCAGAAATTTCGGGGGAAGATTCTCCTTTCGGGGAATCTGGTAAGGTTATAATAGGAGAAGAATTCTTTGAATATTTCTTCTTACTTTTCGTATTGACTGTACCAATCATGCCATCAGCAGCATGAGACCCTGAAGGAGCAGCAGCTATCTGACCTTGTTTTGGAAGGTCGGGGATTTTTTCGTGTAAAGTACCTGACTGCGTGTAAACGAGATCAAGGTACTGAGCTTGAGCAATCACTTTCTCTTCAGTAACAACACCGGCCTTAGCTACATCTTCAGTGATCTTGGGTAACAATGATTTAACAAACCATTCTGCCAAAATTTGATCTGGAATATAAACTTTCACCAAACGCCTTCTACGTCGCCATTCATGAATATGATCAGAAATATACGTAGACGTAGATTGCTTAAGTGAAGTTAATAATTTCGTGCCATTGTCATATCTGACAGGCAACTGAAAATGAGTCAAGAAGGCAGTCGCTAACTGACTGAAATTATGAAACGAGCCTCGTGGTAACTCAATGTACCATTTGGCTGCAAGACCAATAAGAGTTCTTTGGAAAAGACGTAAGTGAATTGAATCATCAATAATTGAATTAGACGCACACCAGAGGTGATAATTCATGACATTATTTGATGGATCCTCTCCTGACTTACCTTCAAACTTCGGTATATCACTGGGCAACTTATGCGGCATTGGCGGCCAATACGGATAATAGAAAATCGGATCATTCGTAAGGCGCGTCAAATCAGGTAAATCCAAAGTTGCAATAAATGGTAATTGACTATTAGGGTCACGAAAACCTTGAGTAGCCAAAGCAGTTCCAGGGGGTGGATACTCAGGATAACTGGGAAATGGATTTGCGTTAGGAATCATGTAACCTCCTGGAAAACCAGGATTAACCGGGCCAAACTGGGGTTGTTGAGGCTGCTGATAAGTGTAGCCAGGGTACAGTTGATATTGATAATTTGGATTTTGTGAACCGGGACCGAATTGAGGATATCCCTGGTACGGTTGATACGTGAATTGCGGTTGGCTTGTGACAACTGTACTTGTACCGACTTGTCCTCCAGGCATCTGAACCGAAGTCTGAACGAAAGGCCCTGACTGGGGTACAGAGACTTGAGGGATTTGCACGGATGCATGGATAGACGAACTCGGCATTATAGATACTCCAGAAATAGGTGTTACAGGTTGGACAGACATAGCAGCAGTTGTAGCAGTTTGAGGCGGAGTTTGAGGTGAACTAGGCCCAGCCTGCTGAACAGAACTAGGTGCAGGAGTTTGAATAGTAGGTTGGACAGGTTGCTGGGTTGGACCATAAACCAAAGGCTGTCCAGGTTGAAAAGGTAACTGCACATTAGGCTGCATAGGTTGTTGATATTGGGACGGATCCCACACCATATTCATTCCGGGATATTGTCCCGTAGAAGGTTGAACGTAAGGACCATAACCTGGTTGAACGTAGGGTTGATAAGTAAGTGGTAAATTTCCGGCTCCTTGAAAAGATGACTGACCAGAAGGCTGTTGGTAACCTTGAATTGGGTACTGACCTTGAGGTTGGTAACCCTGAGGCACGTACTGAAGCTGGGGTTGATAAGGACCCTGAGGAGCATATTGAGCTTGGGGTTGACCCTGGGGTGTGTACTGTCCTGAAGGTTGATAACCCTGAGGTATGTACTGCCCTTGGGGTTATCCCCCAAAATAATATGATTCCACAGTTTGTCCTGGGAAAAATCTACCTTGAGGTTGACCCCCAGGCAGTAACTGACTTCCTGAAGGTTTCCCCCCAGGCGGTAACTGACTACCTTTAGGTTGCCCCCCAGGCGGTAATTGATTTCCCTGAGATTGCCCTCTAGGCGGTACCTGACTACCTTGAGGTTGCGGATTCAGAATATTACCAGACATCATAAAAATTGCCCTTTGTTTGACGTTTCAGTTTTAATTCCACTTAAACCAGATGATAACACGCTTTCAATTGGTTGAGGAGCTACCCCCGAGAAAGTACCAGACAGAGCCTGATATCCCGAAGGAACAGAAGGACCACCATGTAAAAATTATTTCGGTGTCTGGGAAAACATGGATGATTCTCCTGCCATAATGGATGATGGATAGTAACCTCTGGGTGTTGGATGAAATGGAACTCGAGGTGGAGAAAAAGCAAGACCCGAATTCTCTAAAAAATTCGTTAAAGATAAGTACCAAGCAGTAGTTCGAATAGGGCTGTAGAAAATTGATTCATGCTCCCTAAGATTTAACGATTGAGGGGAATTGGGAAGAGATAACTCTTCATCTGGATTAGTGAGTTCTTCAATAGAAATTAGTCCAGATGGAAGATCCTTAGTGATAATATTTCTTACCCTAGGTGAACCAAGATTGCTGGAAGTTGGTGAAATAAATCCCGAAGATGTTTCCAAAATAGAAGGTTTAGTTTCAGGTTCGTCAGCCCATTCACTGGCAGGAGAAATACTACCAGTAACTTCAGAAACTGAAATCGGCTCTTGAATGTGTTTTGTTATGGGTGTTTGATAATCAGGATGAACCACTATGGATGAAGTTCCAACTTCTGTTGATTTAATCCTACCGCTACTAGACGATACCAGAGCACGAAGCCCTTCAAGCTGACTTGGTGAATATTCAGGGGGTTTCCCTTGTAGTCTCCGGGATTGTCTTGGCAATTCCGCCACGATTAAATATTTAACTAATCACACGCAAACAAATAAAATTTCAGTGAAAACACCTAAGGCCTCTAAAAAACAAACAACTGAATCACACGCTTAAAAATCTAGGAGTTCAAACCACACACAAACAGTAACTTCCCATACTAAAAACACTAGTTGGTGATGAAATCCAACTTAGTAGAAATTTAATACAGAAAGGACGGTTGGAACAGTTACCCCGACAACCTGCTTAATGAAACATACTGGCACAAGTTTCCTCACAAAACCATCTCGTGTGAATAGAACCCCCCAGAGATTCCAAGTGATTCTAGTCGACGTCTGCTCCAGGTACAGTGAGATCTTTCCTTCACCGTCACCTTAGGAAATAATCTTAAGTTTGTGGACACTAAGGTTACCAATAGTAACAAATATAACTGGGGGAACAGTCTACGATCCGATCTCACGCGCAAGGGTAGAGTAACAAAGCTCAATCCCCTTGAAGGTTCCTCGACATGGTTAATCCAAGGTTTACCGACAAGTGACCCCAGGCTCCTCGACAATGGTTAATCTGAGGTTTACCATTTGTAATACGTGCAAAATCTTCTATCTTCCCCAATGAAATAGAATTGATTGTCTCAAAGGTTCAGACATGATCTCGTGATTGACTTCTTTAAGAGAAGCTTCCCAGATTATACAAATTACGATTGGGTTTATTTCCTACCGCAAGATTTGTCTACTTGTTTGTTTTACTACCTTGGAGAGTTAATTACTCCCTACTCCAAGATACTAGCCTAAGCTATGTTGGTGATAAGAGCCCTAGAAAATAAAAAGATTGCTAGATGGATTTTAATTAAGCGTTACTTTTAAGATTTGTTTCTTAAGTCAATGGATGCGGAAGTGAAACTCTGATGGTGTGAAAACTCGACTTCCAAAAACACTAAAAATGCACCTAAAAATGATAATCAGATCGTTTCCTTTCAATGAAATCCTAATTAAGGAAAAGTTGGAGAATGCAATTCTTTTAATGAACAATTCCTTCTTTAAACATTAAGAGCAATTGAAAGAAAATATTTTTGTCTTTTCAGCAATAACTCAAAAATGAAACAAACTATCAAAGCTCATAAGAAAATCCTTTCACTTTCAAAAACCTGAAGCTACAAAACATGTTTTCTTCAAAAGAGATCTACAAAATTCTATGAAAAACACTCAAAACTATCAAACTAATTCTGAGACCTACAAATTTTAATAATCTAATTGAATTAAAGCTTTAAGAAAAAAAAATTTGAAGAAGGTTTTACTTAGCTATTCAGCAAACTAAGGATCTATTCGTTCAGAATAACAAACAGATCAAAAACACTCAATTATGTTTTTATAAAAAATGAAATTCAAAAACCAATAACAAAGTTTATTTTCGAAGGTTTGCAAAGAAACAGGTAACTCTATTTCTTTATAGAGGATGACTTCACAATCAGGTCAGATTCAGCAAAAGACAAAAGGCCAATGTAATCTAAGGTACTTTAAACAGTCAATGCTTCGAATCGCTACAAAGACCAAGTGAAAGACAATCCAAAACGCAAAACTTCTAGAAAATCATCAAAACACCAATACTGCTAAGACTCATTCACAGAAAGCTTTTGACAGAAACAATCATCAATCTGGGCAGAAACCAAAAAACTCTAAATCACAATAAAGATAAACTAAAGAAAGAAATCCAAAGTTTTTCAAAATTTCAATAGGGTCCGCAGGCTTGCAGAAGTAACAGGTGCGGTACCGCATTGTTTACTACAGCAAAAATGCGAAACTACCCGCACTGTGCAAAGAAGGCAAAGTGCGGTCCCAGGAAAAATTAGAGAAAAACATAAAAGATCTCAAAATTTTCAAAAACAGAGAAAACCTAAGCTACCCAGGCAGATGTCTATCAACCAAAAACTAGGAAAAATGTTTCCTCAAATCAAAATAAAAGAGAACCAAAAACAACAAGTTCTTTCCCCAGTGGAGTCGCCAATTTGTTGGAGGATTAATCCGTCTTGCGGACAAGACCGATCTCCCTAGTACTAAAAGTATCTAGCAACAAACAGCCAAATAGACTAATCTTTCTCTAAGCATATACGATCTATGAAAAGCTCTATAGAGGTGTTAAGGACTTACCGTTTGTCCAATGCTTGTTTGGAGTCGTTGTTGTCCCTCGCGCGCTTGAAGGAGTTTTCCTCGTAAACCTGCAGTCACAAACAAGAAAAATATTACATAGCACCTGTATAGAAATCATCATAAACCATGCTTATCATAGTGATCAAAAAATCTATGAAATAAACCATTGATTGAAAGCTTATTGAGAAAAATGAGTATATTTGTATTAATTTCAAAAGAAGAAAATCCTTACAACCTGAGCCTTGATGTTGCACAGGACTTTCCGGGGTCCGAAATAGGAATCTGATTTACTTTGATAAGCTCTGCACTCCTCCAACCAAGACGAATAGAGGTATGTAATCTTTCCTCACAAAAGTCTTAATTAACTGAGTCTGAATCTCAACAGCACTTAACTTCAAATATTCTAAAGCTTCAACTCCCTTTGAGGCTACCCAATGCCTCTTTTTATAGTGGAAAAGAGGAGGTTTTTTGTTCCAACTATGAAGGGATAGAATCCTCCTTCAAAGGGATAAGCTCCTCACATCAAGGGGTTAGCTCCATAAGGTAAGGGATACATGCACCTCATAAGAGCGGTTCTATCACCGCAAGATATTTTCTGGAAGCTTCTAGAATTCACTTTTATTGAGCTTTTTGGAAATTACTTGCACCTTTTTGATCTTACAGGGATCTGCAATTTTAACACAGATAGAGTGCATTTAGGTACGCAGGATAGTTGAACATTGGGTGCGGGATCGCAGGCAAGATAGCGAGAAAGTGCGATACCAAAGTTTAGGAGACTTTTAGGAACTTTTCTCTGATTTTCAAGGCTTGACATGAGGAATTGATATGTTAGACTTGCAAAGGGAGAAGTATGAGTAATAATGAACTCATACACATAGCAGAATGTCAGGATGACAATTTTCAAAGGTAACAACATGCCAAAAGAAGAAGCCAAAACATTGGGTTATATCAGCGATTTCCAATTCCCAATAGACCTTGGGATGTTGTCATCATGGATTTTGTTTTAGGTTTACCGAAGATTCAAAGAGGACGTGATTCTATCTATGTTTTTGTAGATATATTTTCTAAAACAGAACATTTTATTGCTTGTAAGAAAAATAGTGATGCAACTTACATTGCTAATTTGTTTTTCTCTGAAGTTATAAGATTACATGGACTGCCTATGAGTATTGTTTCAGACAAAGATACAAAGTTCGTAGGACACTTCTAGAGGACTCTATGGAAGAAGCTAGGTATAAACCTCAGTTTCAGTTTAGCCTATCATCCTTAGATGGATGGAAAAAATGAAGTGGTGAATAGGAGCTTGAGAAATATATCAAGGAGTTTGGTTTACAAAAATCCAAAGAAATGGGATTTAGCACTTGCTCAAGCTAAATTTTCATATAATGATACTCCTAACCGGAGTATTGGGATGAGTCTATTTCATATTTTTTTTGGAATGCATCCAAGAGGTATGTATGAACTCAGATATTTGAGAAAATAAAAGACAAAAAGTGCAAAATTTGAATGATTTGTAGAACAGATGTAGAAGTTGTAGAAACATGTTTGATGCAAGAGCTTCTGGAAATTAGGCAGCAATGTGATTACATTTTCACATGTTGTGGCTAGCAAGAGGTGGAAATACTGATAATTAATATTTTAGTTAGCTTTAAATTGTGAGAAGTTAGTTTGTTGAATTTCCTACTTTAAATAGGAATAAAAGTAGCAAATTTGGTTCTCTCTATGAGGATATTTAGCCAAATAGTTTAGATATGAGGATAAGATAGAGTTTGTTTGAAAGCTAATAAATGAAGAATCGCTTTTAGTAAGGTAGAAGCGTAGATAGGTGTGAAGTGTGTTAGATAGAAAAAAGTGTGATTATAAGTGTGTGAGTGGTGAATAGAGGAGTGGACATAGAGGATAATTCATTGAATGTAAAATCGAGCCATCGAAGGGCTCGGCTCTGTGTATTTACCTTTCTGATAAATTCCAAGTGTTTCTGTGTTTAACTCTCCTATCTGTGTTAATTATCGTTTTATTTCTCTGTGGAGTTGAATATGACGTTATCACCCATCATATTCAAGAAAGTCGATTGGCAGTGCGAACAAGAAAAAACACAACAGAGTTTTGTGTGGAAAGACTTATGTGAAGTCATTGATTCGCTTAAACTTAGAAGGTTCGTACATCAGCATCGTGCATCGCAGAATTTTGAATTATGCATTAAGGATTTATGCAACAAATTGTTTCAATTGTAATGCGAAGCGGAGGAGTAAAGGATCAGTGAAGACCGTTAGATCTGGTTGTAGATCAACAGTGGGGAGGAAATCAAAATTTTGCACATCGCATATTTTTGTGGTTTTTTTTTAAGACATCACATGGTAAGCTATTTTCATTGTGGTGCGGTAAGGTGTTAAACCTGGTAAGTTGTATTACTTGTGGTGCGATAAAGAGTAGAAATTTAAATAAGGTAAAGTGATTGCAATGTGATATTGTGCATATCGCATATCCCAAGGGATAAGGAATACATTTATCGCTAAACTCTAAAATTTACGAAATCACAAGATCACAATATTATGATAGGTGTTAAAGTTGTGAAGCAACGGGAGGTAAGTTGTAAAATTTGTGAAGTGGAAAGTTCATAAAGTTGTGAAGTTGTAATTGGTTGTGATTGTTCACCATTTGTGTGAACCAAAAAACCACAAGTTTCACACGTTTATTATGATATTTTTAGCCAGACTACATCATTTGGTATCAGAGAAAAATTTTATTTCAGTTCTCAAGGATTGTAGTAAGTATGCTTCCCAGGAGAGGAGTTGGCATGGGTCGGGGAAGACTTACAACAATGTAGCTTTGCTCGCAGAGATTCTTCGCCTTCATAGAAGAATAGTGACAATGGAGACTGCTTAGATGAGAGGACCTGATGAAGAAGATGCCAGCGTAATAGAAAAATCTTCTGAAGAAGAAGAAGAAGAAGAAGAAGAAAGCGAGGAAGATAAATGTTATGCGGAATTATGAATTATGGATAAAACATTCTTCTCTAGATGTGGTGCTCATCTAGAAAAATAGGTTAAAGACTTTGCAAGTGCTTTTCATAACTGTAAATAGACACACATAACAGATCAAAGAACTAACTTGGAGTCCAAGTGCTTCCTATTCTCCTTTTTTTGCACTTGTTGTAGCTTCAAATCCAAGCTAGATTGCCAAAATATTTCCTACAAGAATGAACACTAAACAACAAAGAGATGAAATATACAGATGTCTACTCAAGTTACTCAGTTAAATCAATGAAAAATGAACCATATACATAAGATAAGAAATCATAATATGAAAAACATGAGCTTATACAGATACATATGTGGGAAAGTAAGTAGCAATCTTTATTAATGGATAGAAGGGCACGTTACAACCCAGTGATTGATTTGATTTCACCATCTCCAATAGCATCCCAACCTCATTGCAATGCACATCTCTCCAGCAACATGTCACTTAAATCAATTCTTCAATTGAAATTCCACTAGCATTTCTCTACTCAAATTCTTCCTTCTCAAACACTAAGATCTGTGCTCAATTTATAGAGACACTGAAGGTATTTTTACAATCAATTACTTTCTAATAATAGGAAATAAATGTTCCCAAGTTTAGAGATGTCAAATGGACACATGGATTCGAATTTTTACACATATGCACTCTTCTAGAAGGCACTGGCCAAGTGGAGATTCCAGAACAATGAGAATTTCCCTCCCAATTTGACCAACGCACCCTTGAGTGCTGGGAAGTGCTTTTCAAAGCACCGTTGATAATTATACTCATTATTATACATAATCAAATGGAAAATTTGAGGCTATCAACAAAATTATTAAACGTATGCTTCAACGAATGATAGGAGTTCATAAAAGAAATTGGCATTTGATCCTGTAATCGGCCTTGTGGGTGTATCGAACCTCAGTAAGAAACGCAACCATATTTACTCCTTTTCAATTGGTGTATGGTCTAGAAGCTATATTGCCAATCTAATGTGAAATACCGTCATTAAAACTCACAATCGACTTGTTACCTGACACCTCAGAAGAAGAAGCGCATCTCTTTAACATCATCCATCTTGATGAAATGTGTCGTGAAGCCCAATTGGCCAACGAAGTGCATAAGAGGCATATAAAGGCACAATACCACAAAAATGTCCAGCCTCGTATTTTCTCAGAGGGTGACTTGGTCCTTATTTATGATCAAGAAGCTGATGTAATAGGTACAGGAAAATTTGAGCCATTATGGAATGGCCCCTATATTGTCAAAAGAGTTCTTGCTAAGGGTGCCTATGAGTTGATTGATTACGATGGAATTCTATTGGCGCAGCCCTGAAATGGGTTGTATTTGAAAGGTTACTATGCTTAATCATGAGCATAGTAATTTTTTGTATAATATTGTATATATATGTTGTTGATTTTCATTCACTATCTTAGTTTGTCTTTTGAGTTTTCTTGACGTTAGTAATCCGCTTTACATTTCATCGCAGATGTCTAAATATTTGGAACCATTTTTTGGATATGCTAATGGTGCTAGTCGTAGTACGCAAAATCTATCCTTTGTACCGTGGGTCACTTTCCCTCGGAATGATGAGTTAGTTAGTTTTCAAGGGATTTGTATCGGTAGATCGACAAACAATATTGCTGAGTATAGCGCGTTGATCGAACTTCTCTATAATGCCATTTCATTTGGTATTAACTGCATTATCGTAAGGTTAGACTCACAACTTGTGGTATTACAACTTACTAGTGTTTATACTATTAGAAATCCAACACTGCTTCGTTTGTTTCTAAGAGTTTGACTTTTGGAAAGACACTTTGATTTTATTCAATATCAACACATTTCCAGAAACTTGAACACATTAACATATTATTTAGCTAATCATGTTTTAGGCAGACTTTTGCAAAACATGTAAAGAAAACATTCACATAATAGGATTACGCCATAAACATAGGAAAACACTGAACTCAAATAAGTAGATAGTCATAGGTTTTTAAAAAATTTGTGCCCAAGACACATTGGTCATCTGACCTCAAAATGTATGAAAAATGTTGAAAGTAAAACTAATGATGCTCATGGTAGCATGATATGGATTGAGCTATCCTACGTAGTAACTGCATCCAACGGTTAGGAATGCCTATGGTGTGCCACTGCAATCGCATGGGTAACTATTTGATCCCATAATCTGGAATCCTGAAGGTTAAACCCTCTATGTGCTAGCTAAGCTCAGTCAAAGTCTCAGCCATATCAAGATCCTAAAGGACTGCTCTCCTGATAGCCCTCTCTACTGGCTCATTTGCTACATGCTCTGTTTCCTCTACCGGTTTAACTCGACCGACATCTGCATTACACAAAACATTTAGTTTAATCTTGGGAAAACATCAAAAATAAAAAAACGTTGTATAAATCTTAAGGAAAATCAAAACATGGTCAAAACATTCTTACCTATTACACCCCACCAAGCACCTTCTGGTAAGGCTAAGTCTGGAGCTCCTCGGAAATCTACGCCTCATTATCGTACAGTGAAGATTTCATCACAAAAAAACCCGTCACCCAAAGGCAGTAACAACGGTAGTCGAGAACACAATGGTAGATTGGCCCACATGCCTACCCATTAGCTCTACCCATCTCTGCATCCTCGGATCTCTAGAGTTATACACAATCGCTGTCGACATGTCAGGATTCTTCTAAAGGAATCCACTTAATCCAAATGAGATAAGGATCGAACCATAACTGAAATTTTTCGTCCTTCCTCCCTTTGCCTTGTTAGTTGTTCTTTTATCTAAGAAAGTACAGCTTCAGACCAGTTAAAGACTGTTGGCTCCATGCACTCTAGTGCATACCGCATATACGATCTATTCGCTACATGTAGTGTAACGTTGCCTGCAAGTTTTGTGATCATGAAAAGAATGGTTCTCAAAGGAAAATCTCTAACATCCCAGATTTTTATCTTCCTTTAGTGTACCTAGAGAGGATAATATAGGGTACAGAGGGAGGTACCCAAGGGAATAATATGATGTATTAATATAAGAATGATAAATAAATGGGCCATAGTTAATAAATAAAGTGGTTAACCCACATTATGTAAGGGACCACATGTAGAGAGGGAATAAAGTGATAAGCCCATTGTATTGAATGTATGGTATTGAGAGACCCATGATAACTACTCATGGTATTACATGTATGAAACCTATATAGAGGTTAGAGACTCTCCATTGAGAGATGTGAAGGATTATTGTATGGACAAGCATATGGCTTGTGGAGTGATCTCCTTCCTTAAGGAGTGAATGTATGGTGTTGCCCTACCTTAAGGGTTTTGATATTAATGAAGATTTGAAGTTTTATCTTCTATGGTGTTATTTCTTGGGCATATTTTCTATTTCTATACATTTTCTTATCAGATCTACTACAAGTGGTATCAGAGCACTTTCTTGGGCAGAGTTTGGAGATTTGTTTTTTCATTTTTTGCAGGAAATTTTTGGGGCGGCGAGTTTGTAGAGCAGATCTGGAAAATTTGGTGAAAAATTTTCAAAAATAAATATCAGATCTGGATTCCTTATCGAAAAATACCCAATTTCAAAAAAAAAATCAATCGAATCGGAGTCCGGATGAGGGTGATATCGCTGATTTAAATTCAGCTATGTTGCAGAAATGTTTCTGACGGCAATTTCTGTACGGCGGCTCTCCTGAAGTTTTAGTAGATTCTGGTGCAAAATTTCAGACAACCAATTACAGATCTGAGCTCCCCTTGAAAAATCACCCGATTTCAAAAAAAAAATCAGTCGAATCGGAGTCCGGATGAGGGAGTTATCACTGATTTAAAATCAGCCATTTTTTTCAGAAATTTGTGACGCCGGGGCAGTTGCAGCGCAAATCTGTGTTTCCAGAGTGCTTGGATCGGGATTTCAGCAATATGTTTAGATGTAGAATGGCTATTCCATTTTCGAAAACAGATTATATTAAGGATTCTGAGTTATATTGACCGAGTAATGTCCATTTTAAATTTTTGCCAAAGTAAGTGATTTTCTTCAAAACCCTTACTTTATTTTATGGATTCTCGCAAGATGAAGTTTACAGGAAAAGATGATGGCCCTAATATTGAAGATTTTTTACAACATCTCAAGGCTCAATACCGAAGTTTTTGGATATGCTCCATAGGGCTTCATATGAAAGATGAGGCAAATAAATGGTGGACCTCACTTGACAGCTCAGTGAGGAAACTTCTCGAGAAAAAACTTGAAAAAGTCCTTTTGGACAAGTGGTCTCAAGCCGGAAAGAAGGATAGCAAGAGCCATAAAGACTTATTTTCTACTAATATTTCCATATTACAGGTTCATGGAAGTATTCAGAAAGAGAACATCATAGTGTCTATCATTCCTAGTTGCAAGCATAATTGTATCAATGTGAATTTGGCTAAAAAATTGCAAGTTCCAGCAAAGCATATTGAAAACACACAGGTTGATAATGAAGATGTTCAAATTTATAAATATTTGAAGATTTATATGGATAAGTATGTGTTGCATTCTGATTTTTATGCTTCAGATATGGATGTTGTGGATGTTGTTTTGGGACACCCTTGGATGGAATCCGTTGGTACTGTCAATTTTAATGTGCAAAAGAAATTCATGAAGCTCTGGTATAAAAAGAAGAAAATTACATTGCACGATATTTGCATTAGGAACCATGCAGAGATCGAGGAGGAAGAAGAAAAAATATCTAACGACACAGACACATCAGATGATGAGCCTTTGATGGTAGATAGCCAAACACAGACATCAAAGCAAGTACCAACAAAAGAACCAGACACCACTCCATCACCAATAATGGAGGAATTAAGGAAAGATATTACATCAGTTAAAGCTTCAACATATCACCACCTGCATCACCCAGCAAGACAACAACCAACAAGGTGGCAACGAATTAGCAACAAGGACAACAACCCCTGGACGACACATAGAGAGGTGCGATGATCCACTAACAACACATCAACAATGAAGAACCACCAGAACCCGCTTCCATCTCAAGCGAGCGAGGCACCGACTAGATCAAGTGTTCACCTTTCCCTTGGATGGATAGATGCACATGAATGGTACCAGTGGAATACTCTTTTGAGTAGATCTTATTATTTGTGTTCTTCTCATGTTTCGGGGACGAAACATGTTTAAGGGGGGTGTAATGTAGTGTACCTAGAGGGGATAATATAGGGTACAGAGGGAGGTACCCAAGGGAATAATATGATGTAATAATATAATAATGATAAATAAATGGGCCATAGTTAATAAATAAAGTGGTTAACCCACATTATGTAAGGGACCACATGTAGCTAGAGAATAAAGTGATAAGCCCATTTGCACTGATGTGGTGAAATATTGAGACCATGGTAATTCACCTGGTATTGCATGAAACCTATATAGAGGCTAGAGATTTCCATTTCCATCATTTTATTGCAAGCATATGGCTTATGGAGTGATCTCCTCCCTTAAGAAGTGAAATGGCTAAAAGCCAGCCCCACGTACAATGCGTCGATATTAATTTAGCATCCCGGCCTTATCTTCACCCAGTTATTTCTGCATATTCTCTTATTTTTATACATTTTCTTGTTAGATCCACTACAAGTGGTATTAGTGACAACAAAATGTACAAAAATTGAAAATATTCCCAAGAAATAACACCAATGAATATAAAAATTTACATCTTCATTAATATCAAAACCCTTGAGGTAGGGCAACACCATACATTCCCTCCTTAAGGAAGGAGATCACTCCACAAGCCATATGCTTGCCAATAAAATAGTACTTGACCTCTCTCCATGGAGATTCTTTAGCCTCTATATAGGTTTCATACATGCAATACCATGGATAGTTACCATGGGTCTCTCAATACCATGCATCCAATACAATGGGCTTATCACTTTATTCCCTAGCTAATGTGGTCCCTTGCATAATGTGGGTTAACCACTTTATTTATTAACTATGACACATTTACTTATCATTATTACATCATATTATTCCTTTTGGTACCTCCCTCTGTACTCACACCCTATATTATCCCCCAGGTACACCACTTCCCATCTTTGTTTGGATCACTCCTAGACAAAAATGTTGTAAAACATAATTCATCGCGCCTCCTCCAAGAAAAACCCCCGAGAGCGAACATAGGAAAGCCTCTCCTCGACAAAACTGTGAGAAAATATACATCCTCCCCTCTTATAGGAATCACTTTGTTCTTAATGTGAAATTCCTCGATAGTCGAATCCCATTCTCGAACTAGGAACTCCAAGAGTTCTATTTTTTGCCTCATCCCTGACAAATAGAAGTACTTTAACAAGCCACAATCTCTTAGGGCTCTCATCACCTGCATCATTTATGAAATCATATCTTGTTCAGTGCTCTCTTTCGCTCCATGTAATAATCATTATAGTTTGGATGAAACTTGAAATATAACCATATAAGAATCATGAAACCTATCTAATGCAAAAAATCTAAACAAATTTGGGCATGGTGCAAGAAAAAAAAATGGAAATTGCCTTCAACGCAGTTTCCGAAAGCAAGGGACAATGCATTGCATATGCAATCGTTCTTCAATTTAGCTATTATGCAATGCAATTTTCAGTGCTGGTGGTATGTTTCTTGGGATCATAATTTACCTTAAGGGGCTAAAAAACCTTAAAAATTGCAATGAAAGGAAATGAAATGATAACTAAAATAAGAGGGGTTCATGACACTAACTTGGATCAAACGGAAATGAAAATCATCCACATAATCGATCACAGGCAACACCGGTTCTGGGAAAATTAGGCCGCAGCTCCAAAATGCAAATGGTAACTATTGAATGGTAAAAATGAATAGTAAAACTCTTTTTATTTAGTCATTTAATTGTTTGCAATGAATATTTATTGCTATGATTATGGTTTTATTATATTTTTATCATGAAACAAGTATTTTTAGTCAATTTGATGTTGTTCTGAACAGGTTTTACAACCGATGAACAGATTAGTCATGTAGATTTATTTCGAGAATGATTTGACCACAAAGCATACTTTTTATCCTTATTTTTTGAGCTTTTTTAAAAACGAAAAAGGACTTGAAGCGCACTTTTATCTCTTTTTCGAGCTTCGATAACAACGAAAAAGGAACCCTTGGAGTCTTCTTTCAACTCTTTTCAGACTCTGATAATGTGAAAATATTTCCGAGCACTTTTCTTTTCGATCTCGTAAAAGTAAATGAATTGATATCTACTTAGTATAAGTTTAACCCTTATCCAGACTCAGATAGATTATTTATGAAAAAGGAATACCTTGTTAAAACATGACTAAAGAGGTTCTCTCAGATATTATTTTACACTTTTTCGGATCTGAGGGACAACTTTATGAAAAAGTACTTATGGAGTTTTCTTTTCATCCTCTTTTTCAAACTTATTAAATATGAAAAAGGACCGGGCTGTCACTGTCATTAGGCTCGTTAAAACATAAAATAGAGACGGGCTAGTCGATCATGGAAAGAATAGAGTTTAATTCATTGGTAGACTCATTAAATTATTAAATAGAAATACATTATTCGCCCGAAGGGTTGAATTATAGATCAAGCAAATGTTATCGTCCTCACTCTTGTTAAAAAATAAAGAGGTACTAGTCGACTAATGACCAGGGAAAATTTGGGGAAAGTAACAGAACTTTTTACGGTAGCAGGTCGCTCTTGAACATGACACTTCACTCCATCACCGTGACTATTTGGGTTGGGTAATCTTCTTGACGCTTCATTCATACCTATGGTTCATCATACCTTCACTTCGGTTTTGGGTCAACGCTACCAACTCATCTTAGTGTCGCCGATATGTTCAAAAGAAGTCATCTAGTGAATACTCATTCTTCTGCAATACTCATAAACCTTCAATCTCATGATCGTCATCCCTAAAAATTTCTATATCAAGTCATACCTTTGTCTTTGAAATTAGTAACTCCCGTTTCGCAATAAGGTGGCTTCCTGTCGACGACAAATCATTATCCAGAAAGTTCACTTTGAAACATTATGTTCCAGTACCATGAGGCTTGTTACACCATCGACAAGATCCTCGCTTTCGGACTTTTGATCGAAAGATTTTGTTTAGCGTTCAACATCAAATCATCTATTCACGCCTTACGAAATGTACTGCAGTACCTTGAGGGCCATTGAAATTAATGGTGGTTCTCTCGCGTTTGTTAACAGCTCACATCATTGGTTGGTAATCGAACGATGTCTTTCCATGTTCGACTATGAATCATATATTCGCATGGCTAGACTTGTACCCGAATGATCGAGTGAACGAGATAAGAAGACCCCGGATCTATTTTGAGCCATCCAGGCTGCGATTTCAGGATTGTTGTACACATCATCTGTACGGTGAACTTACATAAGATCATCATCCAAACATGGGCCTATATCTATAGGCATGTTTGTATCGGGAAACATTCCAATGTAGATGACTTTCTGAATTATGTACATGTTATTAGATTGTTTATGTGCTGAACATGGGAATTCCTACCCTCAACAATTATGATCAAGAGGATATATTATGATGTAATTTATTTTAAGATTGATGCAAGTCGCCACTCCGCTTCATCTCCAACCCATCATAGTGCATCTCAATCAAAATATTGTTATTATTATTTTGACTTCATGCTTTAGGGGGGAATTTGTTATAGGTCAATTTGGGCACCATTCCCAATGACTTGGTGAGCTAGACATCATCTCCAGAACCAATGAATATGGTTTATCATCCCCTATCATTTCAGTTACTATATGCCCTAAGACAAAGGACAAAGACAAATCATCAATGACTTACATAGCAAGGCTTTCGAAGATTTGAAGTACATGATATAACACCTATGAGCTCACCAGCGTAGTCTCTAAAGGGGCTAAGTGCTTTGCATATGCAGGTAACCCCACTCAAGGGTGCTCTGCAGAGCACTTCTCGACACTCAAGGGTGCGTTGGTCAGATTTGAAGTGAAATTCTCATTTTTCCGGAATCTCCACTTGGCCAGTGCCTTCTAAAAGAGTGCATACATGTCAAAATTTGAATTCATGTGTCCATATCACATCTATGAACTTGGGAAAATTTATTGACTATTATTAGAAAGTCATTGATTATAAAACTACCTTCATCTCATCTATAAATTGAGCACAGATCCTAGTACTTGAGAAGGAAGAAATTGAGTAGAGAAATGCTGGTGGAATTTCAATTGAGGATTTGATTTGAGTGATATGCTGCTGGAGAGATATTCATTGTGATGAGGCTGGGATGATGCTGGAGATGGTGACATCAAATCAGCCATTGGGGTTGTAACCTCCCCTTCTATCCATTAATAAATATTGCCGCTTAATTTCCCACAACATATGTATCCGTATAAGCTCATGCTTTTACATTAGGATTTCTTAATTAATGTATATGGTTCATTTTTTCAAATAAAACCAATTCCGTGGCCGTGCCAATGGAATTCCATCGTAATCAACTAACTCTTAGGCACCCTTAGCAAGAAATATTTTGATGATATAGGGGCCATGCCAATGGCTCAAATTTTCCTGTACCTATTACATCAACTTCTTGATCATAAATTAGGACCAAGTCGCCTCTGAGAAAATGCGAGGTTGGACATTTTTGTCGTAGTGCGCCTTTATATGTATCTTATGTGCTTCGTTGGCCAATTTGGATTCATGATGCATTTCATAAAGATGGATGAGGTTAAAAAGACACACTTCTTCTTCTGAGGTGTCAGGTAACAAGTCGATTCCAAGTTTTAACGGCGATATTTCACATTGGATTGGCAAGATAGCTTCCAGACCATACACCAATTGAAAATGAGTAAATCCAGTTGTGTTTCTTACCAAGTTTCAATACGCCCACAAGGTCGAGTATAGGACCAAATGCCATTTTCTTTTACAAACTCCTATCATTCATTGAAGCATACGTTTAAGAATTTTGTTGATAGCCTCAACTTATCCATTTGATTGTGGATAAAAAGGAGTAGAATTATCATGTGACAATCCTAACTTGGCAGTCAATTCAGTCATCATGTGGTTGCGAAAATGCTTTCCATGATATGTAACTATAGCCTGTGGAACCCCAAACTGTGCAATAACATGATTAAAGAAAAACAATGCAGCTATCTATCTTGTGTTGTTGAATGTAGGCATCGCTTTCGGCCCATTTGGTAAATTAGTCTACTGTCACAATAATATAACCATGCCCCCCAGAAAAATGAGAGTTACAGGTCATGAAGTCAATACCCTATTTCGAAAATGGTCCCACAAAGACAACAGGATGCATTGGCGCTAGTGGTTTACAGATTTTACGATAAAAAATCTGGCACAGATGAGAACTTATGACTGCGGGAATGCAGTTGCGAAATATGGTAGGCCAAAAGTAACCAGTTTGGAGTATCTTCTACATGGTAGCATAGCCAGATAAAGTTCCACCACAAGCCCCAGCATGACAATCATTTAAAACCTTTTCGGCCTCCTCATCAGTGAGGTACCTTCTTAAAATTGTATCACCGACGATCAGATAATCTTTGGCTTGGTATCAAATATGTCGTTGTTCTGAGCGAGAGGTATCAGGTTGAAAAAGTTTGATTTTGGAGATAAATTATGAAATATCCATACCAAGGAATTGATGGTTCCAACGTAGTAGCAGCACTACCAGTGGGAAGGTCATAGAGAAGCTCTGCTAAAACTAAAGACTTCTTTGACTTGGATTTAATAAATTCCAAATAAAACTCCTACAAAATGACAATCCATTTTTAATATTTCCCCCCAAACATATGACATGATAACATATAAGTCATGGGATTGCAATCCAAAACGACAATGGTCTTCCGGAGAAGGATATAATGGTGAAGTCTTTCGACAGCTTGAATAGCTGCCAAGGCAAGCTTTTCTACGTATGAATACTTAGATTTCGTATCATTGAGATTACAACTCAAATAATAGATCATATGTTCTATCTCGTTTTCTACTTGGACCAATACCATAGCAATGGTCATTTCAACCATGACAATATATAGGAAATAGTCATTTTGATAATTTGGGGGATACATTAATGAGGCCTGGACAAGAGTATCCTTGACAACATCAAAAGAAGCTTGTGCAACTTGGTCCCAATGGAAGGGAACCCCCTTTTTCAAGATCTGAGTAAATCCTTTAGACATTTCGGCGTAGTTGGGTATGAACCTCCTTAGGAAGTTGGGCTTTCCTTGAATTTTTTGTATCTAAAGTAAATTTGATGGCACAGTCAAATCAAGAATGGCTTGGACCTTCAATGGGTCGATTTGAATTCCTTATTTTGAGACTACGAATCCAAGCAAATGACCAAACCCAACACAAAAAACACATTTATGTGGATTGAGATGTATTTTGTAGTGTCGGCAACGTAAGAAGATGGCTCTCAAATGCATCAAGTGATCAGTCTGATTTTGTGAATGCGTGGGTAAATCATCTAGATAAGGTTGAACAATGTGCTTGATGTCATTGAAATCATAATCCATTTCTCTCTGAAAGGTTTCCCTAGCATTCTTTAAACCAAACGGTAGTTTCCTATAAGCGAAAGTGCCCTAGGGATAGATGAATGCTATCTTATGTTGATCTTTTGGGCAGATATTGATTTTATTGTAGCCAGAAAATCCATCCATGAATGAAAATATTTCGCATCTAGCACAATCGTCAATAATATGGTCGATAAATGGAGTACGATAGTTGTCCTTTGGACAAGGAATATTAACATCCCGATAATCGATGCACACTCTAATGGTTCCTTATTTTCTCATTACAGGTGTTAGGTCCCTGTAATTTGTCAGATTGGCAAGACCAAATTGAACAAGGGTAACATCAAACCAGCTTTGGAGTCCTAGGATCTAGCCTTCCTTGACTCAGAGAGGGCTCTCTCTATATTTGTGTGAAATATGTAAGTTGTATGATTTTAGGGTTTTGATTTTAGTCTAGTTATAATGATAGGGTTTGTTTGTTTTGTTTTGTTTGGTCGGGTTGCTTGTCAAGAAGGACATATAGAGTAAGAGAAATTTAAACCATTGGGTTATGGAGTTTGCAAAATGTTTGAAAAGTACAAAAATAGGTAAAGGGTGTTTCATAGGGCAAGTTAACAAAGCCAAATGGATCTAAATAGGTTAAGTGAGTGTGAAATTAACATTAAGTTGTGAATGTAGTGGGTTTAAAGGGTAGTTAAGAATCCTTTAACAGAAACTATAACAAGAAGAATCTTTAAGAGTAAGAGTACTATGCATAAGAAAGAGTCAAAGGACAGGGTGCACCATAAACTTCTTTGACCTAGCTTTAACAATTAAACATTAATACAACAATCCAAAAAAATATAGAGAGAAGGGAACTCCTAATTTCTCTATTTATTCACTTTCAGAGAAAGAAAAAATTCAAGATAACACATTTAGCAATGATTAAAGAGCAGGCAACTCCTAAACTCCTTAATAAAACTATAAGACCTTCAAATTAACCATTTCAAGATAGACTAAAGGACAGGGCATACCATAAAATTCTCTAGCCTACACCCTAATAAGAAAACTTCAAAGAAAAACCTAGAAAACAATGATTCAAGCTACACCGAAGGACAGGGCATACCATAAACTTATTTGGCTTGACTCTTATTAAATAATTTCCAAGGTAAATAAGAATAAGTGGAATCAAAGAGAAATTAAGAATTCTTCAATCAAACTTAGTAGAGGAAAAAATTTGATCAGTAGAAGCATATAGACCTAAGGTGCCTATACCAGCATATCTTAGCCTAAAACTTCTGTTCTAATGCAAGAGAGATGATGGAAAAAAATGAGAACATAAGGAAACAATGTATAAATTAGAGAAACATCACCATTAACCAAGTTCATGAATCCTATGAAGGTGCTTGCTCCATTTATGCTCAGTCCAAAAACAATCACACAACTCCAAATCCAATTTCTTCACAACTCCAAGTCTATGTATTCATCTCCATAAATAACCAATAACGAACAAAAATAATGAAGCTTACATGAAATATTTAACTTGAAAATAAGGAGAAAAACCCTAGATAGGTTTTTAGAATGTCATTTATTACACATTTAAGTCACTTTGTCCTATGAGACCATGCAAGGCCCAAGGCACAAATATCCCAAACTCATAAATGCAAAAATAACTTCTAACATAACTTCTAAGATAACTTGGGAATCTTAACCTTCAAGGCCTCTCAATAAATTTTAAAATAATTCCAAGTGTATTTTGTTGACTATCTGGCAAGGGCATGGTGCCAAGGTTCAAGGGCGTAGTGCAAGGCCAAGGGCGCAACGCCAAAACTGGGAAAATAGCTTTTTTTGCAGCTGCGTTTTGAAGGCATTCCCGGTGTCCAAATGAGCTCCATGATAGCTCATTGGAAAGCCTGTCCTATCTAGTTTTCAGATATTCCTTTATTTTCCATATGGGTGCTCATTTTATTAGTCAAAAAATCATTCTACCAAGACTGCTAAGGGCGCAGTGCCAGTGCTAAAAAGAGGGAAGAAAGGTGTTTTTTAGGTGGTTTTGGTCCCTTTTGAGGGACCATTTCTGCTCCAAATGATCTGAAAGTTCTGAGGGTGATGTAATTGGTATGAGGATCATCTAAATGCTGATTTTTCCCCATTTGAGTGCCCCAAAAAAGAGCACATCACTAGTGGCGCTGCACATTTTTTTCTGCTAGCCAAACAGTCAAAAACTCAAAAATTGCATCAAGTGCCAAAATTTGGGATTTACCTTGCTGATCATGTTTGAGATGCTTGGAGGGATACACCAGCAAGGATGTCAAGTTTTTATTTCTCCTTAGCTTCATTTAGGGCTTGAATCTTTCCAAGGGCTCTTTTGAGTTTGGTCCTTGCAATCATGTTCCTCATGGCATAATGCTTTGCCATCTTCTTCTGTAGGTTAATGTCTCTTTTTGCCTTTTCAAGATGACCCTCTAGGTGCACATTGGATATCTCTAGCCAATATTATCTGTCATAGCTGATTTCCATGGCAAGCAGCTCACTTGGAGTGAGCTACTCTTCCAATGTTGTCTCTTGCTCTCTCACCTTGGCTAAAGCCTTCTTCAAACCAATTGTTCGTGGCCTCTTCCTAGGAAGTTTTTCTTCTTCATCCTCACTGTCATAAAAAGTTCCCAAGGCCTCATCTAGCATAGCCTTGGCATTTCCAGCCTCTTTCAGGGCTCTGATAGCTCTGACCTCATAGATGGCTCTCTCTGTCTCTAACTATTGTTTTTCTACCTCAAGGAAATTGATCACATTCTTTGCCCTACCAAGATTGGCTTGATTCTCCCTAATCTGGGCATCCTTGCTCTTGAGAAGCATGTTTGTAATCCTCTCCTCATCTTCACACTCAAGGTCAACAATTTGAAACTCTTCTTCAGCTTCATGCTCATCCTCCTTTTCAACAGTGACTTTCTATGCAACCTTTTCCTTACCTTTGTCAAGTTGTTTTGTTGATCATGAAGGCACGACCCCTTCCACAATATGTGGAAAAAACACCTTCTTATGACCTCTTTGATAGGTCAAAGGAAAAGGCTCTATGTCAACCATCTAAGTGTTATTTGTCTCACTGCCATCTGCCACATTGCCATATACCTCACTCCTATTTGCCTCACTGCCATCTGCCTCACTGCTATCATCACTGCTTGATGCTTTGTCATCATGATATGAGGGTGAAGGGCTGTGAGAAGGTTATGAAGGAGTGTCATCATGAGGTGATGGAATTTGAGTGAGTGGAGATGTGGAAGGCTCATCATGGGGTGATGGAATGTGAGTGGATGGTGATGCATGAGTAGTGTGATGTGATGGAGAAAGAGGAATGGGAGGATGAGAAGATGAAGGAACATCTAGCTGATGGTGGCCTTGTGGAGTAGTGAAAATTTCATGGGAAATGAAGGTCTCCCATGGAATGCCTTTCTGTTGTAGTTGTTGCATAACCACCATCTTGATCAGTGGGTGATGGAAAAGGCTTTGCATCTGCTGAGGGTATTTTCTCTTTTGCACTATGTATGCCATTTTATCAATACTTTGGTAAAGGTAATAGGGTATGTGCAACGTCCTCACTCTAGTAAAATGCATAAGAAACCTGATGTGGTATGAATAAATATGGGAAAACCTTCCCTGACATGTAAAATACTTCATTATAATATTCATCATAGGTGCATATCTATCAAGTAGGTGAGAGAAAGGAAATATGGATTTGATGTGGTCTTTATGCTTGGGCTTAAGGTATGGCTCAAAGAAACTCATGTCAAGGTTAGCTTGCTTGAACCATTTCTACCCTACACTAGGTATGCCTGTGGCATTGGCAATGGTATCTGTAGACAATTCAAAGGTGCCCCTGTAAGATTAAATTTCTTGTCATGAAAGTTAATGATAAATAGTCTATTTAGCTCAGGGTGGTTTTGCACCTGCTGCACCTTTTCAAAAAATTCATAGCATCTTACATGCTTGAAACAAGAAACAGTAAGGGGAGATGACATGAGCTCTCTTGTATTGAGGGGTTCAAATCTATTTATCTTGCCTCCTTTATGATCATGCCTCCTTGGACTTTGGGCCTCCACGCCATTGTCTCCACCCTCAAACATTGTGAACTCTTCTTTTATAAAACCCTGGAGTGTAAATGGAAATGAGATGAAGATATGGTAATGAAAAGGTAGCCTTGAAAACGAGGGAATGAGTGAGTGAGTGTATAGGTGTATGAGAATGAGTGAGAGGCTAAAAAAACTCAATGAAAACCCTCCAGCTATGCAATTACCCTTTCTATCATTGACACTCTATCTAGGAAGATGAAATGAGGTTTAAATAGTGATCTCAAACTTGAAACTTAGGGTTTGATTAGGGTTTCATTCCATTCATTAATAAATCACCAAAATAGCCTTAACATGACTATATATCAGGTAATTACCTCTTCCCAATGCTTTAGAATGCTTTGGAGGAAATTTGAAAGGGTTTTGAAATGGTTTTAATGGTTGGAGGGCTTAGAAACCCTTCATGGCCAAGGGAGAAGTGCCAAAGCTGAGGGCGCAGTGCCTTGTAAAATTTGCACAGAGTGTGTCTAAGTAAGAGCACAACGCCTCCCCAGCGTGCAACGCCTTCATAAATTTAGTGGAGGATAAAGGGAAAGTGTGCAGCGCCACTTTCTAGGCTCACAACACCAAGCTAAGGGCGCAATGCTAAGGAAACTTAGCCAAGGTTTTGCCTAAAAACTCAAAAACTCTTCTCTCCTTGAAATTTCTAACACTTTGCAAGGCATCAGTGATTAATATTGAGTGCAAAATGAGCTTTCATATTAAGAGGAATTTTATTTAATTATGAAAAGCCACTTTCTAAGGTTAAAAGTCCTTTTCCTTACTTACTAACACTCTTTTGACACTTTCGCTTTGTAGGTGACTGAAATGATGAATTTGACCTTTATTTTGGTCATTTAGGCATGTCAGGTTCACTTTGATAAGTTTGGGATTTGATCACACAGTGGAATCTTCAGAAACTTCTCTTGTTTCCACTATGGAGCTCAACTCATGCTTTTCACCTTCTTTGACCATTTTGTCAAAACCCTAGGTGTTTGGAGTTCTTTACAACAATCATCAGTGTTGTCTTATAAGTTCTCTATAGCCCTTTCAATTTCATTCATTTCTATCCAATTCACCTCACCTTTTTCCATATTCCATGAATCTCTGATAGAATTTCTTCATGTTTGGGCTTCTGTGCTTCCTGCATGTCATTTTCTACAAGTGCTCACTGTTCTGGCACTCTAGTGGACCATCAAGTGTATAAACCCTAATCATTTTCAAGACTAAGTGTTTCCTCTTTCATTTGCGTAAGTATTTTTCATTTAGGAGTATACAATCCATATCATCAGTACTTTCTGCTGACAAATCCTTCAACACTCCTGCAGAAGTGCTAAACTCCTTGCATTTTCCTCACTTATAGGACTACGAACTGTTAGCCACCTATAAAAACTTGTCATATCAAATGGTGGCTAGATCTTGTTTAAGCCGTCAAGAAACAATTTCATGCCAAATTGTTAGTTCTTAAATTCTTATGAAGATAACTAATCCTTTAGTTAATATTCACTGTTGTTTCCCTCATAATCCTGAAAAATCTATTGTTTGCCTGAAGAAAAAGACTGCTGAAAAGCTCCATTTTCCCCCATTTTCCCTTCTCCATTTTCCCCCTTCATTTCATCCATAAACCCTTTCATTTACCTCTCATTCCCTCAAAATCCCCTTTAAAGTCTTGTAAAATCCTTTTATAAGGTTTAAAACCCCTTTTTAATCTTATCGAAACCTCTAAAAAACCTTTGAAAAACCTCCAAAAATCCTAAAAAACCTTCATTTTTCATTAAGGCCTTAAGTCCCTTTGGCCTTAGCCCCAGCTCCTTTTCCCTTCATGAAACCCGGAGCTATAACCCGGAGTTAACCCCCCCATCGCGCAATCACAATCGGGGTTTTCTTCACTCCTTATTTACCTTTTTACTTTGAAAACTCCGATTGCGATAAGCCTTTTCTTTTAAACCCCTGATCTCCTCGTCTTCTTTATAAAACCATAGCCCCGCAATCGGGTGCTAAAAACACTAAAAAAACTTTCCCAAACCATTTTTCCTTTTTTTTTTATGAAATCTGACGATATGTTTTAAAACAAATTTGGGTTGTCGATCTCTGCAAGATCAATGGCCATCGGCTAAATCGCAATCGCAAGTTTCTTCCCTTCGCAAATCGCAAATTCCTTTTCCGTTTCCAATGCGATTCTGCAATCTACTCTCAGTCATCAATCATCCTTCTGATCTAACAATCAGCGCAACATCGCATCGCAACTCTTCCCTTTAATCTTTCCCTTTTCCTCCTCCGACGCAGATCCTCTGATCTAATCTCAGCCATTGAATCCACAAGAACCGACGGTTGAGATTCAATCGCGCTCCCCCCTCTACCTTCCGCTGACGCCTTCAACGATTTAATCCTGACCGTCCATTCTGTCAGATCCAACGGCTAGCGTTGCATCACATTCCACTCTTATATCACATAAGCCTCCATCATCCTGACCTCCTATTTAATCTTCGCCATTGATCTTTTAGATTGGACAGTCCTCATTGCTTCCGCTCTTCTCACTTCGCCCTTTTCATTTCTCCCCATCAATAGATCTCGATAATCCATTCCCAAGATCCAACGGTCAGCATCTAAACCACCATTTGACCCCACTTGCCTTTCCGCCCGTGCATCTTGCCCTCCATCACGTGCAATCTGCGTCGCTGGATCTATTGTCCCTCATCCTACGGCTCACAGTCACTTTTGTGTTTTTCTGCATCTGGGGTTTAACGCCCAGAAAAAATGCGAAAAAAGTGGTTTTCTAAGGGACGCATGTCAGGCAGCGAGGCATATCATGTTTTTTTTTAATATTTTCAAAACCACTTCGGAGCAGCGCGAAACCAACAGTTTTTCCCAGTGAAACCACCTTTCCCCACTACATTGATTTTCCTCCTTTTAATTGTAGCCATCCATCATTTCAAATCAATAGCTCTTATTCATCCTATGTCCAAACTTCATTTTAGCTCCTTTTCGCTTCCGCCAAAGACTTTTTCCCTTTTTTTATTACATTTTCCTCCATTTCGCTATAACTTTTCCCCTCCACATTATAAACTCCCCAAATAATCTTAGCCATTGATCAATCTAGATCAACGACTCAGACTTAATATGACCTTCACTCATTCAACCACCTCCCCGTCAAACCTATCAAGCAATATTCATCGTCGATTGATCTGGATCGACGGCCATGATTAAACCTCGACTCCAAAACAACCTCTAACCTATTTTCACCGGGTTTTCTTAATTTTGTTAATTTTTTGTAGGTTTTAAGGCTTTTCCATAGTTTTTAAAATGAAATCAAGGGTTGGGGATGACGATCCCTCAGGCCACTATTCATGAAGAAGATAAATCTGTAGGGTCCACATCATGATTTATCCGTGCCTCACGAGCACTGATAACATTGTAAATCCCTCTACGCGCCTGCAAGAACAAAAAAAACACAGTGAACCTTAATTATACAGAGATTATCAGTATCAAAGGGTGGGATCGAAGCAGAGATGAAGAATTAAAGGTTTTAACACAATTTTGAGGGATTAAGGCATAAATCTGACTATCAAAGGCCTAATCCACACAGTTAAAGATAGTATGAAGACCTGAAGACAAAAATTAAGCCTAATAAGACCTAAAACATAGATCAAAAGCAAATTAAAAGTGTTTTAACAATAAACAAAGAGATGTATCAGTCTGAAGGGCCTCCACCGCCACATCAGAGGCTAATTGGATCCTCTCCAGCTACCAAATTTCCACCTGCATCTTTCCATAAATCGGAAGAAGGCAGAGTTATTGCCTCAGTCTGTGATATTTTGTTCAAAGTAGCCAGAGTTATTGCTAACTCGCCTCAAGAATTTTTAAAGTCAAAAAAAATTGCCAAGCAGCCAAAAAATTAATAAAAACCAATTAATACAGAGAACTATCAGAAAACTTCTCTATTGAGCCCCTCAAAGGCCAAGAAGCATTAGCTTGTATTAATTGAACTTAGAGATCTTTTCTTTCATTTCACCTTCTCATTTCTTCTATAAATACTTCTGTAGAAGATGAGATATAGGTTGGTTGTTGGACTTTGATGTAATACTTGTGCTCAAAACTTTCTACATGTAAATAGTTTTCAGAGGCTCTTGAAGCTCTATTTTATGATCAAAGAAGTTAGGCTGAGAAGAGAAGATGATTATTGTACCGAAACATTGGACTTGAAGTATGTAACTAGATTGACATCAATATACAAGCTGATTTTTGGGATCCTGGTCTATATCATTGGTGAAGTACATCTTACTATGTTATTGTTTTCCTTTCATGTATGCCATTTTGTTCACTTTTCTCTGATGAAGAACAACAAATATAGAGCTAGGATTTTCTGTCAAAAGTACTCTATTCTCACTAATAAGCTTTTTCTTTATGTTTTCCTCCAATTGTGTTTTTAAGAATGACTTAAGTTAAGTGTAAACATTATCAAGGAATGTTGGTTTTTCCATGTCTTTATGTGAAAAACTTGAAAGGAAGTTCTTGAATGATATTTTATTTACATGCTAAGTAGATTTAGACTAGAAAAGTTTATGGTTAGCCCTGTCTTCTAGTTCTTTCTCCAAAGGTTGTCTTGAAGGTTTCCCTAAGAGTATGCTGAAGCAGGCTTAGATTTTAATGTATCTTGCTTGATCTTAAGCTACACTTTGTTTTCTCATCTGTTTTCATCCCTTCTAAAAGTAGTCATGTGGATTGCTAGATTGTTTGTCTGATAAGTTAGCTTTAATACAAGCTTGTCCAAATAAGTGTAAGGTTAGCCCTGTCTTTGGTTAGTTTCAAACAGTTGCTTAAAAGGATTTTCTTGTTTGGAAAGTTGATAAATCTTTGTTGAAATTATTGACTTTTTCCACCTTCTCAACACTTTTAATGTTCCATTCATCATTTAATCTAAAGGATCTTTTGATATATATGACTTTCCCCTTGGATCGCTCTTGAAATTTTTGCACAATTAAACCCTTTTATGACTCCATAGCCCAATGGATTAAGTGTTGTTTCATATCTATCCTATCAGCTAAATCTTGTTCTGATTGTTCACACCTTCACCCCTTTGAAAATCTTTCATTTTTAGGACTTTCCACTCAATTAAAAATCATGCTCAACCATCCAAACGAACAAAAAACCCTTGTTCTTAATAACTAGCCTAATATCATACTAAAAGTCTTAAAGATAAATCAATCTTTGCACTTATAAGAGAGATCCCTCTTTGGATTCAGGAGGGCTAGATCCTATAATCCCAAAGTGGTTCATAATGTTGTCTTTGTAGCTTTAGTCTTACCAATCTGCTAAAATTACAGAGGCCTAACATTTCTGGCGACTCCACTGGGGAGGTTCTAAGTAAAATCCTTGAAACAAGACATTCAATATTCAGTGCAGTATTAGTATCTCTCTTCAAGCACTTCCAAGCAAGTTGGTAATCATGATAGGACTTATTTGAATTAGTGACAAACTAAGTAACCCTTAGGATTCTCATATAAACTTATCAAACCTTGAAGGAATCAGCTAGCTAGGCCATAAGAGTAAACTCTATTTCTCTCATCACCTTAGCTAAGTGTTGAAATAGCTTTAGGACACTCTTAGAACTCATAGGACTGAAAAAACTCAGAAAACCCAAAAATATTTCAGATTGGTTTCAAATAAACATGGTGGTGGACCATAAAACATTTTACCTCCAAAAGAGCTAAAAATTTCCACCTGGTGACTCCACAATCCTAAACAGACCTTAAGACTCCACTGGGAAACCCATTATCATCATAACATCATTTAAACTTAGTTAAGAAGACTTTAAGGATTAATGTTTTCTTGTTTAAATATCAGTTAGCCTCCTAAAGATTGTCATATTTGGTTAAACTTTTCTTGTAAGTTGGGTCTAAAAAACATAGCATAGTGGCTTCTAAAAGAGTTCATATGAGAGCCTATCCCAACCCAAATCCTCTTGAGATAGTTGATAACCCTGAAAGAATACTTAGGAAGTCTCCTAAGGCTAAAACTTCAAGTATTGTCAGACCACTCCATAGAGCTAATTATGTTCCTGAAAACCTTGCAGCTCTACAAGAACCACAAGTTGACTTAAGAAATCCATTTAGAACTCGGTCACTTAATGATATAGATCAGATAGATTTAGAGTCTCCACCTTCATCCCAAGGTAGAGGTGAACATCTTGGTAGTAGAGAAACTACTCCACTTGATTAACATTTCCTTCATAATTTTGGTTTCTCTCATCCAAGATCATCTCAACAGTCTCTTGCTGGTCCATCCACTTCTGTTCCTCATACATCCATTGTCCAAAACACTCAACTTCAGCCCACTTTCCCTCTTGTTAATCCACCCCTTGTAAATTCACCTCTACCTCCTATCATGGAAACATGGTATGCTTCCTTGGTCCTTCCTTTACCTTTAGTCAATCTTCCACAGGACTATCAGTCCAAGATACCTTTGTATAATGCTAGTGGTGCTACTACTGCTTCACAACATGTGGACAAGAGGAATGACTACTTTAACAGAAACGAGATTGATGATGAAACTGTCAAACTTAGATTATTTGCTCAAATTTTACGGGGAGAAGCAAGAAAATGGTTCAAAGGCTTAACCCCTAACAGTATCAATGACCTTCAAGCCCTCCATCATTTATTCCTAAACAAGTGGGAAGTCAAGAAAAACCCTCTCCAAATACTTTCAGATTATAACAGCCTCAAAAGAACCACTGGGGAAAGTGTTCAAGCTTATTGCACTAGATTCAATAGTGTGTATAATGCTTTACCCCTAGAATTGAAACCTCCACAAGGCTCAGCCTTAAACAAGTTTCCCGAAGGATTTGATCCTAAAATGGCTTATCAAATTAGAGAAAGAGACCCTCTAACTTTAGAAGATATGCAGAAAGGAGCCTTAGTTGTGGAAGTAAATTTAATGGAGAAAAGAGCTAGAATGAGGAATGAGAAGAAAGTATCATTTAGGGAAGAATCTGCACCTTCCACATCTAGCTCAAAAATGGAGAAAATTATGGAAGAAATGATGAAAAAGATGAGCATACTTGAGAGAGCATAAGCTAGTCAAAACCAATCAGCTCCTCAAAACAGAAATCAAAATCAAAATCAGAATTTTAGGAGAAACCAACCTCCAAACAGAACAAGGGAAGATGATCAACAGATAACACCTCATTTTCATCAAAATTATTTAAGTGAGGTTGAAGAAACAATTGAACAAATAGAGGAAGATGACATAAACATTTTGGGAGTAGATAATGATACTTTTTATCAATAGAAAACAAGGTCTTTACACACCCTATGATGATAAAAGAGCAGAGGATGAATATTATTATCAAGAGATGGAAAATGTCATCATAGAAACTCCAAAAGAGTATGACCTTAGGAGTAAAAAGAATCTGGAAACTCCCAAAAGTAAAAACTCTGAGAATTCTGCAAAAAAAAACCCTCTGATTAAACCCAGAAACATTAAACAGAAAGACAAAATAGTGGATGTAAAGTCTGATAAGAACAAAGAGAAAGACACTTAAATTAATGAAAAACAGAGTGCAGACCTTAGCAGCTTTAGCACCTTAGCTAGTGCTCCTACTAAAACAATTTTGACCAATATAAATAGAGAAAATTAGCAAGATGATTTTGGTGAGAAAATGGTGGTTAATAAGGCTAAAACAAGCATTGTAAAGAATCATATCCCGTTTAGTTTAGAGCAGGAAATTTCCAAGATAAAAATCTCTGTTCCTCTTACCGAATTAGCCACCCAAGATGTATATAGATCACAAATTTTGAAGGCTTTTAACATAACGGAAAATGATGACACTGTCAATCTTAATGATGACCAACCAGAGCTTTTATTTAGTCCTAAGATTGAAGGTAGATATCAAGAAGGGCTAGTTCCTCCTTTTTATGTTAGATTGAAGATTCATGACAAAATTTTACACAATGCTATGCATGACTCAGGGGCCTCTCATAACTTAATGCCAAAATCAGTGATGGAGAGCCTAGGCCTTGAAATTACCAGACCATACAAATATCTATACTCCTTTGACTCTAGTAGAGTGAAATACCTAGGTTTGATCAAAGACCTTTGTGTAAACTTAGCACAAATTCTAGCCAAGTGTTTAGTAATGGATATTGTAGTGGTTGATGTACCCCCAAAGTATGGTATGCTGTTATCAAGATCTTGGGGAGCTAAGTTACAAGGAACAATGCAAATGGATATGACATATGCTACCATCCCTGTTTTTAATCAAACAAGAAGACTTTATAGGGAATATAATATGCAATACATGGTAAGTAGCCAAGAAAGACTAGAAAACTCTCCTATCTATTCTGTACATACAGGCCTTGACTCATTTATTATTTTCAATCACGAAATATTTAATGAGCAAAAAACCTTAACTGATTTAGTGGCCACTCCTCACTGTAATGTAGTGGCAGACATAGAAAATAAAGGAGACTTGATAGAAAGGTCAAAACAGTGTGTCAAAATAGAAAATCACTATAAACTAATCAGAGGTCTAGAGCTACAAAACAGTTATCCATTACTTGTTAACTTTGAGAACCAAGAGAAGAATCCTCAACTTAATGAAGAACATGAGGAACTAGAACAATTTCAACACAATACTGACTGTCAAGAACAAGCTAAAAACACACAAGATAAAGAGCATAGTAGCCAAACTAGTAATTCTGAAGCTAGTCCTTTTTGGAGTATGAATTCTGATGGATCTTGCACTAAGAACAATGCAGGTGCAGGAATTTGGATACATAACACTGAAAATAATCACACTAAAGGTCATTCCTACAGATTAAATTTTCAATGTTCAAATAAAATAGCTGAGTATGAATCCTTCCTTTTAGGCCTAGACTTGTTGAAGAAATTAGGAGCCAAAAGGATAAAAGTTCATGGGGATTCAGAGTTGATTGTTAGGCAAGTGAATGGGGAATATAGTGCCAAACACCCCATAGTAAGAGCCTATAGAAATGATGTCATGAACTTACTAAGAACATTTGAGTAATCCCAACTTATCCTTGTCCCAAGAGACCAAAATATCCTTGCCCATTATTTAGCTTTTGCTGCTAGAACATGTTTAACACCTTATAAAACCAAACAATGCACTACCCAAATCAAATTTAGACTAGTTGTCCCTGATAATGAGAAATATTGGCAAGTGTTTGATGGAGACAAACAAATAGAAGACTTCCTACAGTCCATAAATGAATTTGAACTACCAAGTTCAGATTCAGATTATGAAGATGACTGTTCTATTGAAGAAAACCCATTTGATGAAGAAATAAAGTCTCCAGAGATTGCTGATATAAATTTGTTGTCTAATAAACTTGAACACACCACATAAATTAGTGCAGATTTAGAAAAATAAGACTTAGAAAAGTTGTAATCTAACACCCAAAGTTTGCCAAAAGGTCTAGTCCCCTTAGAAGAGTTGTTTGATTTCAATGATGTTGCCAAGAAACCAAATCTAGAGCCTGTTGAAACTGAAGTAGCAGAGTGTAACATAGGCAGTGAATTAAAACCAAAAATGATCAAACTATCTAAAACTTTGCCAGCTCACATAAAGCTGAAATACATTGACCTGTTTAAGGAATTTTCTAATGTATTTGCATGGAGTTATGAGGATGTAAAGTCCTATGACATTGAAACAATTCAGCACAAGATACCCCTCAAAGAAAACCAAAATCCCTTTAAACAAAAATTGCGCAGAATCAACCCTCTTCAATTACCTTTGGTTGAGAAAGAAATCAAGAAAATGTATGAAGCTAGAATTATTGTCCCTATTAGATATTCAGAGTGGGTGTCTAATATAGTGTCGGTTAGGAAGAAAACAAGAGACATAAGGCTTTGTATTGACTTTAGGAACTTAAATAAAGCCTCATTAAAGGACAACTACCCTTTACCCAAGATGGATCATATTTTACAAAGGGTAGTTGGTTCTAAAATAATTTCTTTGCTAGATGGCTTCTCAGGATACAATCATATATTAGTACATCCTGATGATCAACTCAAAACAACCTTTACTACACCTTGGGGTACTTTCATGTATGTGAAAATTTCCTTTTGTTTAATGAATGCTAGTGCCACATTTCAGAGAGCCATGGATATTGCATTCTTGGAAAAATTAGGCTACTTCATCATTATATACCTTGATGATATCACTATTTTTTCCAAAACAGATGAAGAACACCTAGAACACTTGAGAATAGTCTTTGAGAAATGCAGAAAATATGGGTTATCTTTAAATCCAAAGAAAACAATGTTTGGTCTCCAAGAAGGTAAACTACTTGGACACATTATATCAGAAGAAGAGATAAAGATAGACCCAAAAAGGATTGAGGGTATATTGCAAATCAATCATCCGAGAAACATCAAGGAAATTCAATCTTTCATTGGGAATATTAATTTCTTGAGAAGGTTCATACCTAATCTGGCTGAACTCCTTAGAAACATAAAAAACATGCCGAAAAGGGAACAAGGAGTTAAATGGACCTTGGAAGCAAAGAAATCATTTGAGATGGTAAAACAAGCATTAACCAAAACACCAGTTCTTATTAGTCCTGACTTTTCAAAATATTTTTTCATTTTTTCATTTGCATCAGAACACACAGTGGTTGTTGTCTTATAACAAAAAATTTTGAAAGGACAAGAGCAGCCAATTGCATTCTTTAGTAAGACATCGAGAGATGCACCTCAGAAGTACAAAATCATGGAAAAACAAGCCTTTTCTTTATTCAAAGCCTTAAAAGACTTCAGAGTTTACATTTTACACTCCCACATAATTGCATTTGTGCCAAATGCAGTTGTGAAATACATTTTAACACAGGACCCAGATGGCAAAAGAGGAAAGTGGATAGCTATGATACTTGAATATGATTTAGAAATCAAGCCCACTAAGCTCATTAAAGGCCAAGGACTAGCAAGATTAATAGCTGAGTCTAATTTTGAAGCTCTTGATATAAACATGATACATGCATTAGATGAACAAGAGGAGTTGTCCACTCCCATTATTGAGGATTATTTTTTGAATTCATCTTGGTATGCTGATATTTCATATGTTTTGCTCAATTTGAATACACCTCCTATTTTTTCTAAGATAAAGGAAAGATTCTTAAAGTTAAAAGTTGTAAATTACTACATTTTGGATAAATGTCTTTATTGGAAAAATGCTAGTGGATTATTGCTTAAATGTTTTCCTGAGAATGATGCAGATAAGATCAAGCATGAGTTCCATGAAGGAGAATGTGGAGGCCACCTCTATTGGAATACAACTGCCAATAAAATCCTTAGAGATGGTTACTTTTGGCCCACCCTCTTTCAAGATGTCCATAAAATGATTATTTTCTGTCATAAATGCCAACTCTTTGAAGGCAAAAGAAAATTGCTTCCCTTACCTTTGCATCCAATCACTGTTGAAGCTCCTTTTCAGCAGTGGGGTCTAGAATTCATAGGGGAATTCCATCCACACTCATCTACCCAACATAGATGGATTCTCACTACAACAGACTACTTTACCAAATGGATAGAAGCCATCCCTTCTAGGCAAGCCAATGATTCTGTCATCATAAAATTTATTGAAAATCATATCCTATCTAGATTTGGCTGCCCTAGGAAGATTATCACTAAAAATTCTATTGCATTTGGATCCAAAAGGATGGTTGAATTTTGTCACAAATATCAGATTACATTGGGCCATTCTACTACTTATTACCCTCAAGGTAATGGGCTGGTAGAATCCTCAAACAAAATTTTGGTGAACATAATAAAGAAGTTGTTGAAGGATAATAAGAAATATTGGCACACAAAGCTAGTACATGCATTATGGGCTGACAGATTAACACTTAAAAAATCAATTGGAATGTCACCCTACCAGCTTGTTTATGGAGTAGATGTAATTTTTCCAACCAGCCTAGGAGTGCCAGTCATGAATCTGATCCAAGAAGTATAGTCTAAATACAATGACATGATCAGAAGAATTAATCAGACCATACATCTTCAGCAAAATAGAGATGAAGTCTACAACAGAGCATTACAAAAGCAAGAAAGCATCAAGAAGCTTTTTGATAGAAGGAAAAAGGCCAGTGATTTCAGCATTGGTGACAAAGTTTTAAAGTGGGATTCAAGGAGAGAAGATAAGGGCAAGCATGGGAAATGTGATAATTTATGGCTTGGCCCTTATCTCATTCATTCAACTACTGGTAACAATGCTTATTTTTTGCAAGAATTGAATGGAGCTGAACTGTTTGGGGGTCCTATCAATGGTAGGATGCTCAAACATTATTTCTCTTAACCATATCAGTTTGGAAGCCTTTTTATTTTTTCTCATTGTGAATATCATACTCATCATTGCATTCAAAATTAGAAAATGAAAAAATACAAAAACAATAGAAAGAGAAAAGAGGGAAGATTGTAAAAAACAAGAAAGGTACAGCCCCATACCAAAAAAGAGAAACAAAATATGAAAGTGTGCAAGCTCAAATTCCACTCCTAAAAAACACACTCTTAGTTAGTAATATAGCCTAATCATGACTAATTAGTTTTCAATTTACTGCTGATAGGTTAGTGAAATAGATTTGCCAAACAATTTAATCTTGGCTTATTAGTTAGGAAGATTAGGATAGAAGAAGAAGGGTTCAAACAAGCTCAAAATTTGAACCTATCAGTTTCAAAAAGAATAAAGGCTCTAAAATGTTTAAACCTCAGCCAAGGATAGAAGAAAACTGGTTCTAATATGCCCAAAACTTGAACCAGAGAACAAAGAGAAAAACAGCTCAAACAAGCCTAAAAACAGAGCTGAAGAAAAGAGAAGGATGTTCTTAAGTTTTCAGATCTTAAGCCTTCACATTTTGTTTTAAATTTTCTACAAATTTTAGTCTATGATCAGCTTGTTTTTATGCCATAGATCAGCAACAAGTTAGACTGTTCAATCCTGACTTGTCTGCTTTTTAATTTTTGTTTTAGAATTTATAGAATAAACTCTGTCAGACAGTCTAATCCTGATAGAGTGTAGTTAGGTAGAGAAGTTTATGAACTCAAATGCGTAATCTGAGTTCATGGAGAAATAAGGGTAGAAATAGACTAGTTTTATGCTTTCAAAAGAATAAAATGTTTGTAAAAAGAGTTTTTCAATCCAAATGCACTCTGAAAGAAGAAAAAATGTTAGATCATTAGGATTGGGTAGGTAGAAAGCTTGTTTTGATAGAATTCCATTGTTTTTAATGGCTGCTAACACTGTCAGAGAAAAAGAAGATCAGCAAAGGAAATAAAGTTGCAGTCCAATGGATGAGGCATTGATCATCTTCCAGAGAAGACAGGTCTGAAGTTCTTGACACCTTCAAGAAGGTGCCATCCCCATGTGGAGCCACTGTTAGCCACCTATAAAAAAATTTCATATCAAATGGTGGCTAAATCTTGTTTAAGCCTTCAAGAAACAATTTCATGCCAAATTGTTCGTTCTTAAATTCTTATGAAGATAACTAATCCTTTAGTTAATATTCACTGCTGTTTCCCTCATAATCCTAAAAAATATGTTGTTTGCTTGAAGAAAAAGACTACTGAAAAGTTCCATTTTCCCCCATTTTCCCTTCTCCATTTTCCCTCTTCATTTCATCCATAAACCCTTTCATTTACCTCTCATTCCCTCAAAATCCCCTTTAAAGCCTTGTAAAATCCTTTTATAAGGTTTAAAACCCCTTTTTACTCTTATCGGAACCTCTAAAAAACCTCTGAAAAACCTCCAAAAATCCTTAAAAACCTTCATTTTTCATTAAGGCCTTAAGCCCCTTTGGCCTTAGCCCCAGCTCATTTTCCCCGCATGAAACCTGGAGCTATAACCCGGAGTCAACCCCCTGTCGCGCAATTAAAATCTGGGTTTTCTTATCTCCTTATTTACCTTTTTACTTTGAAAACTCCGATTGCAATAAGCCTTTTCTTTTAAACCCCCGATCTCCTCGCCTTATTTATAAAACCATAGCCCCACAATCAGATGCTAAAAACACTAAAAAACCTTTCCCAAACCCTTTATCCTTTGTTTTTTTATGAAACCCGATGATATGTTTTAAAACAAATATGGGCCATCGATCTCTGCAAGATCAACGACCATCGGCTAAATCGCAATCGCAGGTTTCTTCCCTTCGCAAATCGCAAATTCCTTTTCTGGTTCCGATGCGATTCTACGATATACTCTCATTCGTCGATCATCCTTCTAATCCGACGATCAACGCAACATCGCATCACAACTCTTCCCTTTCGTCTTTCCCTTTTCCTCCTCCGACGCAGATCCTCCGATCTAATCTCAGCCGTTGAATCCACAAGAACCGACAGTTGAGATTCAATCGCACTCCCCCCTCTGCCTTCTACTAATTCCTTCAGCGATTTAATCTTGACTGTCCATTTCGTCAGATCCAACGGCCAGAGTTGCATCGCATCCCACTCTTATATCACATAAGCCTCCATCGTCCCGACCTCTGATTTAATCTTCGTCATTGATCTTTTAGATCGGACGGTCCAGATTGCTTCCGCTCTTCCACTACACCCTTTTCATTTCTCCCCATCAATAGATCTTGATCTTCCATTCCCAAGATCCAACGGTCAAGATCTAAACCACCATTTGACCCCACCTGCCTTTCTTCCCATGCATCTTGCCCTCCATCACGTGCGATCCGCGCCGTTGGATTTGTTGTCCCTCATCGGACTTCTCACAGTCAGTTTTGCATTTTTTCTGCATCCGGGGTTTAACGCCCAGAAAAAACATGAAAAAAAGTGGTTTTCTAAGGGACGCGTGTCAGGCAGCGAGGAATATCATGTTTTTTTTGAAGATTTCCGAAACCATTTCGGAGCAGAGCGAAACCAGCATTTTTTTCCACTGAAACCACCTTTCCCCACTACATTGATTTTCCTCCTTTTAATCGTAGCCATCCATCATTTCAAATCAACAGCTCTTATTCATCCTGCATCCAAACTTCATTTTAGCCCCTTTTCATTTCCACCAAAGACTTTTTCCCCTTTTTATTACATTTTCCTCCATTTTGCTATAACTTTTCCCCTCCACATTATAAACTCCCCAATTAATCCTAGTCGTTGATCAATCTAGATCAACGGCCTAGACTTAATCTGACCTTCACTCATTCAACCGCCTCCCTGTCAAACCTATCAAGAAATCTTGATCGTCAATTGATCTGGATCGATGGCCATGATTAAACCTCACCTCCAAAACAACCTCTGACCTATTTTCACCTGGTTTTCTTAATTTTGTTCATTTTTTGTAGGTTTTAAAGCTTTTCCATAGTTTTTTAAATGAAATCAAGGGCCAAGGATGACGATCCCTTAGGCCACTATTCATGAAGAAGATCAATCTGCAGGGTCCACGTCATGATTTATCCATGCCTCATGAGCACTGATAACATTATAAAGCCCTCTACACGCCTGCAAGAACAACAAAAACACAGTGAACCTTAATTATACAGAGAGTATCAGTGTCAAAGGGTGGGATCGAAGCAGAGATGAAGAATTACAAGTTTTAACACATTTTGAGGGATTAAGGCATAAATTCGATTATCAAAGGCCTAATCCACACAGTTAAAGATAGTATGAAGACTTGAAGACAAAAATTAAGCCTAATCAGACCTAAAATACAGATCAAAAGCAAATTAAAAGTGTTTTAACAATAAAAAAAGAGATATATCAGTTCGAAGGGCCTCCACTGCCACTTCAGAGGCTAATTGGATCCTCTCCAGCTACCAAAGTGCCACCTACATCTCTCCATAAATCGGAAGAAGGCAGAGTTATTGCCTCAGTCAGTGATATTTTGTTCAAAGCAGCCAGAGTTATTGTTAACTCGCCTCAAGAATTTTTAAAGTAAACAAAAACTGCTAAGCAGCCAAAAACTTAATGAAAACCAATTAATACAGAGAAATATCAGAAAACTTCTCTATTGAGCCCCTCAAAGGCCAAGAAGCATTAGCTAGTATTAATTTAACTTAGAGATATTTTCTTTCATTTTACCTCCTCATTTCTTCTATAAATACTTTTGTAGAAGATGAGATATAGGTTGGTTGCTGGACTTTGATGTAATACTTGTGCTTCAAAATTTCTACAAGTAAATAGTTTTCAGAGGCTCTTGAAGCTCTGTTTTGTGATCAAAGAAGTTAGGCTGAGAAGAGAAGATGATTGCCATACTGAAAGATTGGACTTGAAGTATGTAACTGGATTGACATCAATATACAAGCTGATTTTTTGGATCCTGGTCTATATCATTGGTGAAGTAACTCTTACTGTGCTATTGTTTTCCTTTCATTCCATTTTGTTCACTTTTATCTAATGAAGAACAAAAAATATAGAGCTAGGATTTACTGTTAAAAGTACCCTACTCTCACTGATAAGCTTTATCTTTATGTTTTCCTCCAATTTTGTGTTTAAGAATGACTTAAGTTAAGTGTAAACACTATCAAGGAATGTTTGTTTGTCCCTGTCTTGATGTGAAAAGCTTGAAAGGAAGTTCTTGAATGATGTTTTCATTATATGCTAATTATAGTTGGACTAGGAAAGTTTATGGTTTGCCCTGTCTTCTAGTTCTTTATCCAAAAGTTGTTTTGAAAGTTTCCCTAAGAGTATGTTGAAAGCAGGTTTAGATTTTAATGTATCTTGCTTGATCTTAAGTTGCACTTCGTTTTCTTATCTGTTTTCATCCCTTCTGAAAGTAGTCATGTGGATTGCTGGATTACTTGTTTGATAAGTTAGCTTTAATACAAGCTTGTCCAAAGAAGTTTAAGGTTAGCCCTATCTTTGGTTGGTTTCAAATAGTTTCTTAAAAAAAAATTCTTGTTTGGAAAGTTGATAAATCCTTGTTGAAATTATTGACTTTTTCCACCTTCTCAACACTTTTAATGTTCCATTCATCATTTAATCTAAAATATATTTTGATATAGATGACTTTCCCCTTGGATCACTCTTGAAATTGTTGTACAATTAAACCCTTTTATGAATCCATAGCCCAATGGATTAAGTGTTGTTTCATATCTATCCTATCAGCTAAATCTTGTTCTGATTGTTCACACCTTCACCCCTTTGAAACTCTTTCATTTTTGGGACTTTCCACTCAATTAAAAATCATGCTCAACCATCCAAACAAACAAAAAACCCTTGTTCTTAATAACTATCCTAATATCATACTAAAAGCCTTAAAGATAAATCAATCTTTGCACTTATAAGAGAGATCCCTCTCTGGATTCAGGAGGGCTAGATCCTAGAATCCCAAAGTGGTTCATAATGTTGTCTCTGTAGCTTTAGTCTTACCAATCTGCTAAAATTACAGAGGCCTAACACCGCATATCCCAGGAAACTGTGTACGTCCGTTTTTGTACAAGGTGTGGCCAACATAAGGATTACCTCTATTTTAGCCGGGTCTACCTATATTCCAGTTGCAGAAATGTAGTGGCCTAGGATTACCTCCTCAGTCATCATCATGTGGCATTTCTCATTGCTTAGACATAGTCTAGTAGCAATACATCATTCTAACACTTTGTCTAATATTTCTATTGCTTGATCAAAGTCTTCCCCATAGGGTGTAAAATCATCCATATAAATTTCAAGTCCTTCATTTATTAAGTCAGAAAAAATGCTAATTATGGCTCTTTGAAATGTTGTTGGGGCATTACATAATCCAAACGGTAAAACTCTGTAAGCGAAAGTGCCCCATGGGTAGGTAAATTTTGTCTTATTTTGATCTTCGGGAGCTATTTGGATCTAATTGTATCCACTGAATCCGTCAAGGAAAGAGAAGAACCGTTTTCCAGCTAATGTGTCAAAGACTTGGTCAATGAAGGGAAGGGGGAAATGATCTTTCTGAGTTGCCTTATTTAATTCTCTGTAATGTACATAGATTCTCCACTTCACATTCTTTTTAGGGACGACCGCCAAAGGGGAGACCCATTTGCTGTCTGATATGGGATAAACGAAATTTACATCTAGCAGTTTTTGTATTTCTTCTTTTACAATTTCTTTCAAATGCAGGTTTAGTCTTCGTTGGGGTTGTCTAACAGGGTGCGTTTCCCTATCATTATAGATGTGGTGCGTGCATAGTTGTGGGTCCAAGCCCTTCATGTCTTGTTAATCCCACGCAAATGCACCCTGGTGCTTCTGGAGGACTTTTATAAGTTTCTGCTTTTCGTTGTCATCCAGGCTACCGTTAATATTCAGAATCTTTCCTGGTTCAATCTCAATAGGTATACTGTTACAAACAGTGGATGTGGAGCTATGTTGAGTCCCAAATTTCGCCACAGGGTCCTCTTGACCTTCATGTTCGAGGATTTTTTTCATCATTTGGCATTTCAAATTTCCAAGTTTGGGTGGCTGATTCATAACGTTACTAATAACATCATCTTTGGTTTGATCCTTGAATTCAAGGGCTTGTGCTATTGTCAGAGGTGGATGGATGTTTTGCTCCCAATATGTATCTGGGTGTTTGTGAATTTTTATCGTGGACAGACTTGGTTTGGCAGGCAGATAAATAATGATATTTTTTACAGAGTTGCCTCTAGTGATAGTAATGCTACCTGTTCGACAGCCTATGTAAGAATTTGTTGCGGCCACCCAAGGCTTCCCAAGAATCAATGGGTACCTTTCCATCCTGTTTTTTGGATTAATGACTAAAAAATCAGCTGGGTATTCCGATGAGTCCACCAAGACCATGATTTCTTGCACTATACCTTCTGTTTTGATAATAGATCTGTCAGCTAATTCCAGAAGTGTGGCTGTAGGTTCTAAAACTGATATGCACAGTTTTTCACAACCTCCCGTAGTTAGGATGTTAATGGCTGCCCCTAGGTCAAGCAATGTGTTTGGAAATGAGTGTCCAGAACTTTGCATGGTCACAATGGGGTTTCCCGAGTCTTCATATTTCACAGGTGATTCTCTACCTAACAGCAAGTCAGATAGTGTAACTACCACATGAATAGTAGGTGCAACCATTGTTTTCTTAATTTGTTTTTTTTCCACATAATTCCTTGATTGTCTTTGCATAGATGGGAATGTCTTGGATGGCCTGGAGAAGAGGAATTTTAATACGAAGGTTTCTTAATTCCCCTAGGATGTCAAAATCTAGGTTGATTATAGATCTGGGTAGGTTTAATCTCTCAGGGAATGGAGGCGGAGTCACTCTAAGTTCTTCAGGTCTTTTTTGGTTAATTGTTTCCTTATCTTTACATGTTTCTGTTATATTCATTGAGCTAGGCCCTGTGGATGTTTCAACTTGGGACTGAGGTGGAGTTGTGGCCTCTATAGGTAATATGGTACGCCCTGACCTTAACCTCAATTCATTGCATTGTTTTTGTTCGGCATTGGGTTTTGGATCCTCTATGATCTGAATTAGTTGAACCGGTCTATTATTGGGGTTGGGATTGGGTTGGGCTGGTAATTGAGGGCATATGGCAGGCTGCTAGTTATGTTGAATTCGGTAGGGACCTGGTAATTTTTGCGTCCCTGCTCCTATCGGTAGATTTCCCATCCCCGTAGGTCGTTGCCAGTTCTAATTGGTGTTTTGATTAGGAGGGTTTGGCCATTAGTTTTGATATAGGATATGTTGAAAATGCAACAAGATGATGGAGCTTAGTGAAATGAAGTCGCCTTCACTAAGTGGGCCCGCAGGCTATTTTTGGCGCAAAGTCTATTTTTAGACATATGGAGCATGGTCTGGGAGTTGCAGTATGCTATTCTTGGATGATTGGCCGAGTTGCTAAAAATAGATGGACCTTTATTTTTAGACATACAGGTCGAAATCTATTTTTAGACTGCCTATCTAAAAATAGGTCAGTCAAATATTATTAGCCCTTAATAATATTTGGACTCTAAACTTCAGTTTATTCTCTTACAGCACTTCAGTTTGAGCTACGGATGTGGCTCATGCATCTGACAGAAGGAATTATGCTATTCCTTGGGGTTTGGTGAGCTCATGCATGGTTGACTTCAGTTAGGACTTCAGTGGCAGAGTTTGGTGGAGTTGATGGGACAATTGGTGGAGTTGTGTTCGGTTTAACTTAGTTGAACTAGTTGTGATTAGTTTAACTAGCTAATCAACTAGTAATGAGTGGAGTGAATTAAATATTATTTAATTCACTAATTATTAACTCATTATTCAACTCAATAACACATCAGTTCACTACAGTGCATGGACAGTTCAGTGGAGACTAGTGAAAGAGGTAGATGAAAGGGTTGAGATAGCTATCAGTTGTGACATCAGTTGTGCATGAGATTTGCACCACACTTGGAGGAATTTCCCATGAGGATTGCGCTGTCAAGCCAAGGAGATTCAAACCTTGGATCTCTCATTAGACCAGCCTTGATTTCGCAATAGAGGCAGGCAATTAGTGGATGAGTTTTGAACCTGTGACTTGTTCAAAACCAAGCTAGTTTGTGTGTAACTTTTGGAGACAGTACTGAGTACTTGTGAGGAGTATTGTACTGATATTGTTACATGTTTCTCTTCTATTATAATATACAAATAGCTGGGGGTTTTCAGCTATAATCTTTCCCCATTACATATTGTGTTTATGTGCGCATGCGACTGTTTCTATTTCCGCAAATTGATGATTGATTGTAGAAGAGGTTATGTGTTGCATATGAATTTGAATTAGTATGTGATCAAGATAATCTCGGTGGATAAATCTTCATTATTCAGCAAATTTCTACAGGATATTCTGCCAATAAGGGGGAGAACTAGGGAAGTTTTGCTAATTACTTCCTGATGGAGGTTGTGTAGGCCAAGGTGGTATAGGAAATGCTTGGTTTGGCCAAGTTAGGAAGGGGTTTTGAGTCAGCCAAGTTGTTGCAGGGTTTCACTGCCTAAACTACAGCAACAGAAAGTATTGAGGCAGGTCTTGCGGTATGCCAGGTCGTGCCTGCCATTGCCGACACTGATTCATTAAATATACTGGCTATGTTTCTTCTTATCCTTATTTTTAGATGATTTCTATTTCCGAAAATTGATGATTGATTGTAGAAGAGGTTATGTGTTGCATATGAATTCGAATTAGTATGTGATCAGGATAATCTCGGTGGATAAATCTTCATTATTCAGCAAATTTATACATGGTATCGGAGTGAATTAATCATCGAGATCTATTGCAGTGATTACAATATTATTTCGGTAGACAGAGTCTGTATCGGGCCAGGTAGCCTCTGGATCCATCCTTTCTCTGAAAGGTGATATATCCAGTAAATGCCCATACAGTTGATCTCTGTGCTAGAAATAATTTGTTCTCACAGATCCAGAAGCAGTTGAGTTTTTGAGCTTGGAATTCGAATTTTGCAGCAGTTTGTTTTCTTGGTGCCGGAGTTGAAAATGTCTTTCAACGGTTTGCGACTCAAATATGCTCTTGAAGGCAGTTCGAATTATGTTGCATGGAAAGATCGCATGGAGGCAGTATTAGAAGATAATGGACTGAAGGAGTTCGTAGATACGGATGTCCAAAAGCCCACTGATCCTGCTAAAGTCGAGGCTTGGCAAAAGAAGATGGCGAAATGTCAAAGGATTCTGTTGGAGGGCGTGAAGGATCACATTGTATCCAGCCTGCATGGAAAAGCTTCTCCATATTTGATGTGGAAAGCGTTGACAGATCTATTCCAGAGTAAGAGCGACCAAAGGAAGCTGGCGCTCAAGGATAAGCTTAGAAACATTAAGATGGAGAAAGGCGACAGTATCGCCAAGTACCTCACAAAGTTAACTCAATGCAGAGATGAGCTGGGAAGTGTGGGGGTGACTGTCGAAGAAGAGGATATGGTGGACCTGGCTCTCCTTGGTCTTCTGAAAAGTTGGCATGCATATCAAGATAGTGTCAATGGTCGGGAGAAGTTGCCGGGATGGGAGCACCTTTGGGCGGATCTCATGCAAGACGAGATAAGGAGGACTACCAGGGACGTATCTTCATCAAAGGTATCTGATGAAGAAAATTGCGCTTTGGCTGCCAAAGAAAAGAAGGGGAAGAGCAAGAAAGCTTCTTAGTCTGGTGTGAAAGGTAAGAAGCAAGACATGTCCAAGGTGAAGTGTTTTCACTGTCACCAGCACGGACACTATGCCACAAATTGTCCGCAGAAGAAGAAAAATAAGAAGGCTGCTGGATCTGCAGCGGGAGAGGCATTGGCTTCTCAATTCGAACTGGATTTTTCACTGATCGCATGCTTGGTTTCAAGTGTGGTGGGATCAGTTTGGTTCTTGGATAGTGGTGCGTCATTTCACATGACCGGAGATCGAGATCTGTTTTCAGATCTGGAGGAAAAATATCTTGGAGTGCACATCGAGATGGGCGATGATGGTAGATACAGTGCGACTGGTATCGGTACCATTTCCTTTGAGAGGGAGTCTGGTAAACCTTTCATATTGAAGGAAGTTTTGCATGTTCCAGGATTGATGAAGAACCTGATCTCTGTGGTGATGTTGGAAGACAAAGGGTATGATGTGGTCTTCAACGAAGGAAAAGCCTTCCTGCGCAGTAAGACTACTGGTGAGACCCGGAAGATAGGTGTTCAAGTCAAGAACCTTTATCAGTTGCAAGTAGATGGATGTGCAACTATGGCATGCAAGGCAGGAGAAGTGGTGAGCCGGGATGATGAGGGCGAACTGTGGCACAGGAGATTGGGCCACCTTCACCATGAAGCTTTGAAAATACTGCAAAATATTTCTACTGGGCTTCCTAAGGGCACTCTTGCGCAGTCAGATCAGTGCAAGGGGTGTACCTTGGGGAAGTATGTGAAAGCCACCATTCACGAGAAGGATAGTCGCGCCACGACAATCCTTGAGAGAGTTCACATAGACATGTGTGGTCCTTTCTCTGTAGCTTCGACAGCAAAGCACAAGTACTATGTGATATTTGTTGATGATTTCTCCCGGAAGTGCTGGATCTTCTTCATGCAGAAGAAGAGCGAGAAATTTTCAAAGTTCTGTGAATTCAAGGCGCTGGTTGAGAAGGAATCAGGGAAGCATGTGAAAGCTCTTAGGAGCAACAATGGTGGTGAATTCATCTCTACTGAATTCAACGACTTTTGCAGCGCAAAAGGGATTCGGAGAGAGCTCATCGCACCCCATAACCCACAGCAGAACGGGGTGGCTGAGCAGAAGAACAGAATGATCGTGGGTGCTACACGGGCGATGTTGCATGATCAGGGCCTACCCCTTCACTTGTGGGCTGAGGCATGCAATACAGCAGTATATGTGCAGAACCATTGTCCTCACAAGATTCTTGGCATGAGTACACTGGAGGAGGTGTTTTCTGGCAAGAGGCCTGATATTTCTCATCTGAGAATTTTTGGCTCACCTGTCTACATGCATGTGACGAAGGACGCCAGAAACAAGCTGGATCCAACCGCAGAGGTTGGAATATTTGTGGGGTACACTGATACACCTCACAACTATCAGGTGTATTTTCCAGACAGTCGTAAGACTTTTGTGCGACGGGATATCAAGTTTCAGGAGGAGAAATCCATGCAGTGTTCGCTTGAGAGGGAGCCACACTTGCATGCAGATGAGGAGCTGTTAGTTCCTAAGGAGGAGCTTCCGGATGTGGATCAGCCACAAGAGGAAGTTTAGGAGGTGGACGAGACCACCCATGCAGCGCCAACCATCAGAGGGCGCAAACACACTACAGAAGCTGAGCGACTTGCTCGAGATGCAGAGAAGGTTGTAGGACCACCTACAACATAGCGTAGACAGAGGCAGTCACCGGATCGGTACACTGGATACATGGCTCTTATGAGTCAATGTGTCATGATGGAGCCATCCTCTTTTGAGGAAGCTGTGGAGGAACCCGCATGGGTAGATGCCATGATCGAAGAGTATGATTCGATCGTCAGAAACAGTGCATGGGAGATTGTCCCAAGACCGGAAGGGAAATCAGTGGTGGGTTCGCGATGGATCTACAAAGTGAGCAGGTGGCTGACGAGGGTGTGGAGAAGTACAAGGCGAGATTTGTTGCCCGTGGCTTCTCATAGATCAAGGGGATCGATTATGAGGATACCTTTGCACCTGTCGCAAGTTACTCTTCCATACGGACGATCCTAGCTCTCTCAGCGCAGATGGGATGGCACATCCATCAGATGGATGTGAAGACTGCGTTCCTCAACGGAGTCATTGAGGAGGAGGTGTATGTTAGCCATCAGTATTTTTTACATGTTAGTGATGACTATATCCATAGCTGAGTTTTCTAGAAGCTGAATTCCATATGTCAATCTGTCATCTAGAAAACCCTCA
>JAXQQM020073611.1:0-25351 GCA_034641835.2 Pinus albicaulis
AACTCGAATGTTCCTTCATACATAATTGAAATCAAAGCTCTTTCACATAGATTTCTTGTATCAACAATATCCATATAATACTAAAACCAATCCTTCTTCATACACAACTTAATTTACTTACACAACTGCCTCTACTTCATGTCTGCTACTTTGCCTCATTGATGGTTCAGGTACTCCTCCTTTGCCATCTACTTTGCCATCAATGACAACATTTCCAACAATCTCCCCCTTTGGCATTGATGGCAATACTCTTACTCTGCTTGCCTTATAAAATCCCCTTTTTTCTTTTCCTCCCCCTTTGACATCAATGGCAAAGGGTTGCTCATTTCCTAGTTTACTTTCTACATTTCCTCTTTCTAAGATCTTCTGACTTTGTACCTGATCGCTTCCAAATCTCTTGATTAAATTTAAAATTCTGACCTCCGTAGCTTTTCATTGACTCTTTTATGCTGGATGTATTCTTTCCATAGTCCTTTGATCCTGAGGACCTGTTTCATGCTTCCCTTGTTGGTTGATCTTTCCCTGGAATGATATTTTCGTTTCTGTTCTCCCCCTGAAACTGTGCTTTCTCTTCATATCAGAGAGTAGCATCTACAGATACTACTCCTAGTCTATCTCTCAAATATTCAAATGGTTCTCTAGCAAGAGGTTTGGTAAATATATCTGCTGTCTGTTCTTTTTTTGGTACATACTCCATTTTTACTATCTTTTGAGCCACTTGTTATCGTAGAAAATGATACTTGATTGGGATATGTTTAGTTTTTGAGTGAAGTGCATGATTTTTAGATATACTTATAGCACTTGTATTATCACATTTGATTAAGATAGGTTCATCAATGCTTACATTCATGTCTTGGAGAGTTTGCTTCATCCACATGACTTGTGTACAACATGCTGCTGCTGCTATATATTCTGCTTCTGCTGTAGACAGAGAGATAGATGTTTGTTTCTTTCTTAGCCATGTCACCAGACTTTATCCTAGATAGAATGCACCTCCACTTGTGCTTTTCCTATCATCCACACAGCTGGCCCAATCTGCATCTGTGTATGCTGTCAAAGTGAAGCTTTACTTTTTAGGATACCAAAGTCCATATTGTGTTTGCTCCTTTGTAGATATCCTGGTCATTTCATCGCCAAAAAGATGGTTAAATGGTTTTGTTTATGAGCTGCTTGATATCTAGCCACTAGTCCTACTACTAGCATGATGTCTGGTCTTGACGCAATCAAATACAATAGAATTCCTATCATGGATCTGTAGAGTTTTTGATCTATATCAGCAAACTCATCATCAGCACACAGCTTGCATCCCGTGATCATGGGAGTTGACACAGGTTTGCAGTCCTCCATTTTGAACTTTTTCAACATTTATTTCAAGTATTTTTCCTGTGAGATGAACGTTCCTGTGTTCTTTTGCTGAATTTGAAGTCCTAAGTAGAACCGAGTTCTCCAACTGCGGACATCTCCAATATTTGATTTCATCTTCAGTAAACCCTTTCTACTAGATCTGTCTCATGCTTCCAAACATAATGTCATCAACATATACAGTCAACAACTTCGGGAGTTCATTTTCATGGGCTTTATATGAGATTGCTATCTACTCCACCTCTCTTAAAACCTTGTTTTTGCAAATATTTATCTAGTCTTGAGTACCAAGCACGAGGAGCCTGTTTCAGTCCATAAAGAGCCTTCTTCAGTCTGCATACATAGTCTTCTTTGTCTGTTAATCAGAAGCCTTCTGGTTATTCCATGTAAACTTCTTCTTCTAAGTCTCCATTCAGAAATGCAGATTTTACAACCATTTGATATACCTTGAAGTTTTGGTAGCAAGCAAAGGCCAGAAACATTCTGATGGCTTCTATTCTGGCTACAGGGGAAAATGTTTCATCGTAATCAAGTCCTTCGATTTGTAACCCCTTGTAGACAAGTCCGGCTTATTTCCCGATTACTTGTCCTTCCTCATTCATTTTACTACTTCCCACCCATTTTGAGCCTATGACATTTTTTCTAACTGGTCTAGAAACTAGTTCCCAGGTATTGTTATTCTCAATTTGGTCCAATTCTTCATTCATTGCCTTTACCCAAGACTTGTCCTTGCTGGCTTCTTCGAATTTCTTTGGCTCTATTTGTGACAACATGGCTATGTATACCTCTTCAGTTTGTTCTGTTAGTTGCCTTCTTGTTTGGAACCCTACTCTCTTGTCTCCAATGATCTGATCTTCAGGATGGTTCTTCTGAGTATATCTTGAGGGAGCTTTAGAACTCAGCTCTGTATCTTCTGTTGTCTTGCTTGTTTCCTCATCATCTTGGTTTTCTTCTTCATGGTTGTTTGATGGACTGCAGCAGTCTGTATCTCTTGTATTGTTTGGAAGTTCTTCATCAAATCTCACATCAATGCTTTCTACTATTTTTCAAAGAGTCTTGTTGTAGCACCTGTACCCTTTACTTTTGGATGCATATCCTAGAAATATCCCTTCATCTGCTCTTGCATCAAATTTCCCAAGATTTTCATCATTATTCTTTATGTAACACTTGCTTCCAAAGATTCTAAAATGTTTAATTGAAGCTGGTTTTCCATGCCATAGTTCATATGGAGTCTTATCACTGCTTGGTCTTAAGTGGGCTTTATTAAGGATATGCACCACTGTGTGTACTGCTTCTGCCTAGAAGGTTTGAGGAATATTACTCTCTTGCATCATGGCTCTGGCAATTTGTTGAACAAATTTGTTTTGTCTCTCTGCTACTCCATTCTGCTGAGGTGTCCCTGCAATAGTAAATTGTTGTTTTATGCCATATTCATTGCATAGATCTGCAAAGTCATAATCTGTGAATTCACCTCCTCTGTTCGATCTGATGCATTTTAGCTTGCATCCTGTCTGATTTTCTGCTAATGCTTTGAATATTTTGAATTTGTCCAGAGCTTCCGATTTATTCTTGAGAAAAGAAACCCATGTCATTCTGGAGAAATCATCTATTATCAGCATGAAGTAGGATTCTCCACTTGGTGTTTTAGTTCTTGCAGGTCCACATAGATCCATGTGCACAAGTTGGAGTGGTCTTCTTGTTGATAACTCCTCTTTGGCCTTAAAGGATGTGTGGGTCTGTTTACCCAATTGACAAGATTTGCATATGGTATTAGAAGGCCTTTTTATTTCTGGCATGTCTCTGACCGCTTTCTTCTTGCTCAGTCTGATGATATGATCGAAGCTGAGATGTCCCAATCTCCTATGCCATAACCATGAATCCTCAAGTTTGCTAAGATGGCATGCTTCATCTTCCTCTTTCACGATGTAAACATTTCTCTCTGTTCGAACACTTTTGAGCAGAGTCTTACCTGTGGTGCTTGATCTGACTTCACAGTCTTGTGCTCTGAAAAGAACTTCACAGCCTTTATCACACATTTGATTGACACTCAGCAAATTTGCCTTCAGCCCATCTACAAATAGTACATCTTGGGCCTTACCTCTGCCATTATCTAAGCTGACTGAGCCCTTTCCCTTGATTTTTCCTGATTTATCATTGCCAAAAGTAACATTACCAATTTTCTTTTCATCAAAAGTTATAAATTTTCTCCTGTCTCCAGTCATATGTTTTGAGCAGCCACTGTCCAGATACCATTGGCTTTTCAGATCTTGAGCAGTTAGAGCCAGGTCACACTTATTCTCCTTCTTTTTCCACTGGAGGCATCCTTTTGTTTGGTATATTTTGTGAGATGATGAATCACATCCTTTCAGAGGACATTTGGAAGGCATATGTCCAACTTGATTGCATATACAACATTTGATCATAGTTTTTGCATAATTGTGAGTATGAACAAAATTTCTTTGATTCATAAACCTCCTTGAGGTGTTGAACATCAATATTTGTCCATACTTTCTACATTCAATAATTTTATGGCCAAATTCCTTACAATAAAAACAGTAACCATAGAAACTATTTGCATACCTGATGTAAGGTTTTCTCTTCCATATGTTTGCTTGAGGCAGTCTCTTCAATGTTTGCATCTTCTGCTGGTTTGAATTACGCCTCCTTGCATGAAAATATGCAGCAATGTGTCCCAGCTTGTGACAAGCATAATAGGTAGCATTCTTCATAGGAGGGAAGAATCTCCTTTGATGATTTCCAAATTTTACATACTCAGGGATCTTAGTATTTATTACATTCTTTGCTACTAGTGGTTTCTTCTATTTTCTGTCTTTCTTATTACAAGTTTCTACTTTTGTAGAAATTTTTTGAGCTGCTTCATCATTCTTCTTTGATTTTACAAAAATAATCTCTCTGTCAACCTTTTATTTGCCTTTACTTGATTCTCCTTCATAGCCTATTCCAGTTTTTATCATAGGAGATCTTTGAGCACCAAGAATTTCATTCAACTTACTAGAGCTTGTTGTTTGAGAAGAGTTTATAACCATTCTCTTTTGAGAATTTTCTAATTTCTTCTTGAGACATACTAATTCTTCTTCCAACTTTTCTTGTTCCTGAGTTTTTTCTTTGATTTGCTTAAGTAACATGTCCTCTATCTTCTTGGCTTCTTCAAGCTCTATCTTTAGCTGCATAAGGACTTCTGAATTCTGTTCTTCTCGTACATACTTGAGGAGAATGTCCTTTTTTTTTCTGCATTTCAGCTTGAGTCTATCAATCTCTTCCAGAGCACTTCTTAGCTCCCCCTCAAGGTCGACTTCACCTTCTTCTTCTTCATCTTCTAGCAGGAGACCTTCAAGTTCTTCTATGGCCATCAATAAGAATTCAAAGGTTCCTTCTTCACTTGAGGATTCATCTGAATCTTCAGATGTACTGCTGTCTTGTTGAGCATAGAAGGATTTTCTGCTGAACTTCTTTCCTTTCTGCCAGTTCTTTGATTTATTTTTCTCTGACTCTTGAGCCTGATTCCTTACTTTCTTGTGAGGACACTTAGCAACATAGTGTCCCACTCTTCCACAATTAAAGCATTTTAAGGGGAGTTTACCTTTGTATTTACCTAAGCCTCTATCCAATTTCTTAACAAACTTTGCCTCTTCTTCATCCAAGCAAGAGCATATGTCTCCCTCTTCTTCTTTATTCTTCTCTGTTTTAAAGGCTGCTTCCCTCGTACTTGGCTTCTTCTGTGGGAGCCTCATTTCATAGGCTGTTAGATTTCCAAGTAGCTGGTTCATGGTCAAGGTCTCCCAATCAGCTGTTTCTTCTATTGTAGACACCTTTGGATTAAACCTGGATGGAAGAGATCTTAGAATCTTTTGCACAATTATACTTTCTGGCATTTTTTCTCCAAGAGCTTTCATATTGTTAATAATTTCTGCAGCTTTTAGGAAGAAACTGGCAATGTCTTCATCATCATTAATTTTTAAGTTTTCAAACTGGGCTCTATATACTTGAAGTTTGGCAGTTTTTACTTTCTGGTCTCCCTCATGTATGTTCTCAAGAGTATCCCATATTTTTTTGGCAGTGTCTTTGTGCATTACTTTAATAAAATCTGCTTCACATAATCCATTCAGGATGGCATTCATGGCTTTTGCATTAGCCACAAAATCTTGTTTTGAGTCTTTTTCTGTGTCAGTTGCCTTCGGGGCATATCCTAATTCCACAGCAGCCCAGACTTCTATTCCTAGAGACATTATGTATGTCCTCATTTTGATTTTCCAGAAAGCATAATTTTCACCAGTGAAAAAAGGGGCTTTATTGGTTGAGCATCCTTCTTTACTAGCCATCTTGGGAACCTAGGATCTCCTTTCAGTTGTTAGACTGGTACAAAGGAACCTGCTCTGATACCAATTGTTGAACCCTTAGTTAAACTGAGAGGGGGGAGTGAATCAGTTTAACACATTCATGGACTTTTAAAACTTTTCATTAAAACTTATTTACGCCTTCATTTCATGTCCAACTTAATATGTGAGTAATCTTAGAATGTGAGCAGCAAGTGTTAATATAATATAACAGTAGACTTAATATGAGAGCAGCAGGTATTAAGCAAAAGATATAAATCAGATCAACACATAAACATCATGCACAGAGACACCAGATATAAGTGGAAACCCATAAAGGGAGAAAACCACATCTTATTATTGTTGTGATGCAAAGGCAAGCTCCAACTCCTTCTCACCACTGTTTTTCTGCAGGCACCAACCTACAGGAGGATCCAACCTCAATTCTGCAAGCTACAACTTGCAAGGAAGCACCAACTCCCTTCAATTTTTTGCAGGCACCAACCTACAGGAGGCTCCAACCTCAGTCAGCTACAACTGACGGCTATCAAGCTGCAACTTGATAGGGAAGCTCCAACTTCCTCAATTTATCAAACTGAATGTTTGCCGATTTACCTCAGATATCAGCTCTGTTCTGTAGCATCTCTTTCTGCTCTTCTTTTCTTAATCTTCTCTGCCTCACTCTTCTATACTCTGCATTCTCTATATTTACTCTCTCTAACCTCTTTTATGCATATCCAGTTGATATTATTTATAGAGTTCCTCACATGACTGTTTGTATTTCACAAGGAATTTTGAGTGAACAGTCATGACTCTTTGGCTTCTGTCTTCTCATTCCTTTATCCAAATCAATTTAAAATTATAATGATATGTACAAATTTCCATGCTACAGTGGGATTTTTCTTTTCCTTAGGATACTTTCCAATGCATCACAAACAATAAAAAATTTAATTACAACATTTACATTCACATTTTCGGTTACACACTTCAATTTCACTCAGCTTCTTTTCTGGATTTTGACTTGACTGGATTTGTCTTTTCTGCTGTTGTTTCTCTCTCTTTCGTTCTTGTAGGCTCTCTTCTTCATTGCAGTTGTATAACTGTGGTACACATAACTGTCTTTTAATATCACTGCTGGGAAATTTCAATACTTTTAATTTCTGCAGTGGCAACCTTTACATGCTGAATCTTTGTCAATACACTTGTAAGGATTCGGGTCACAAGGAATAGCTCTTTTTGTAGAAGTCCAAGTTTGGTAAATGTAGAAAACACAAAGTTTAATTATCAACTCATTGATAGCGGTAACTCTGCACAGTCCCGTTTTCCCCAGGTCTTCCACATTTCTTCCGATTGACAATTCACTATTTTCCACAACTTTTTAATTCAATGTATTCCCCACAGTACAATTCGGCTACAGTACGAGTGTGCCACCTTCCAACCTTAATCTCCCCACCTTATTTTAATAACCCAACAACCCTTAAATAAACATCTTTAACGTATTCTGGAGTTTTATTCTATCGATGAACCTTATAACTAAGCTTCCAATGGTTAATAAATCCGCATATGGATGCATTATACAAGATTTGATATTTTACACACACACACACACACACACACACACACACACACACACACACACACACACACACACACACACACACACACACACATATATATATCAGCACATATATATGTTTCAGACCTTGGGAATTTTAAATATATATCTCGAGTTATAATTCAATTGAACCGCTTATAATATTCCTTTGGCTTCGGGCCCACATATACGATTAGTGGGACTTCAATGGAATACATATGCCCATACCTTTGGTTAAACTCCGTGCTCCTTCCGAAGGCGATCACCGTGCAATGCACTTTCCTCCAGATCAACGGCTTGTGTCAATATCGCACCGTGTCTTTGGTTGATGGTTAATGCACGATGGCACACATTGAATGGTAGTTTTAGGTGTCCTGCCTATGCCACGCTTCGAATACTCTATGGAATCGCTCCCAAAATTAAAATACTGCTCAACCCGCAAAAGCGATGCGATATGGGCAACCCGGGATTGCAAATACACTCACGGTTTTTGAAATAGGGTTTGATAGCGGTTTAAGTCTGGTTTGTGCTATTCTTATATCTGCTCAGTTCACTAACTCAGGGTTTTGTCTAACCCCTCAATGCACTGTTTCGCCGAACTCTACCATCAACCATTCCATCGGTCGATCCAACTATACATTCATGCTCTGTCTTCTGCTGTAATGACCTCAAGGTTTTCATCTAATGTCTACACTATTTATTCATATAAATATCCGCATTATTACTGTGAACCCTGTCCACTGTTCTATTGGTATCTTCTAGCCGCTATAAACCTCAGATAGGTCTGCATATTTTGTTCTCGAATAGACTAGAACTCCTCTACTTTCTAAAATTCCTTAGTCATTTACGATCGATCCTTAGTATATATATAACTTCACACACTATACTCCACAGTATATCCATGTACAGAGTTAAACTTCATACTTTTCAGCAGTCAGTTGCATGTACAGAGTTAAACTTCATGTACAGAAATCGAATGTTCCTTCATACAGAATTGAAATCGAAGCTCTTTCACATAGAATTCTTGTATCAACAATATCCATATAATACTGAAACCAATCCTTCTTCATACACAACTTAATTTACTTACACAACTGCCTCTACTTCATGTCTGCTACTTTACTTCATTGCTGGTTCAGGTACTCCTCTTTTTCCATCTGCTTTGCCATCAATGACAACATTTCCAACAATGTAAGTATGACAACACATTCATCCAAAGCCTAAGGGAAACTACACATCACCCAAGGAGAACAAAACCATGTTTTGATACCACCTTGTAACCACCTCCTCCCACACTTACCCAAGCTAACCAGTCCACCAGGGTAAACATGTGACGAAGAGTTACTATGATATGATTAACCTCCCCAAGTATATTTAAGGAAGTGGAACCGACAAGACAAGACCAATCTGACCTTCCACAGAAGCTATAGAACCTTCAGGAGCCAACCAATGCTTCTAGGTGTCCAACCCTTGAGAAGAATTTCTATTTTATTGAACTAGAGCCCCAATCGCACTGATGAAAAGCCTTCCATGTGATGGAAACCCTCTAGTCACATGCACAACAAGGCATCCATGCGACCGTAACTTTTTTTAAGAATTTCTATGCTAGCGACCCTAAATTCTGAGCCAATGTTTCAAGGCTAGGATTCACGCCTCTGGAAAAAACTTGATGAAACTTTAAAAAATGATAAATGACAATATGACAAGGCCTCTAATGCAAAACTTGAATAAGGACCTGATCTGACAAGGCCTATCCATGGCAAATATTCTAACAAACACATCATGAACATGTAATATACAGGTCATATAAACACATCTAAACATAGGGTCTTCATACTTATATGAGATTTGTCAAGAAGGACTAATGCCTCCTTATAATAGCTGCAAGATCATCTAGTATTAGGTCATGCATTCAATAAAATTTCATTTACTAATCAAAACATGATGAGAGCCATAAATCAAGTCTGTGATAAACCATGCTTATAACCAACATATAACCAAAAAATAAAAATTATAGAAAAAATGCTTAAGATCACATAAGAAAAAGTAAATTTACCCATAAAATACATGAGGAAAAGAGCTCTATTGACATATGCAAAATTCAACTAGGTCTGGGACTTCCACGTACCACTCGACCATAGGTTGGGTTGAACCGGATATTTCTTTCAGCTAGTCTCCCTTGTGCCATATTCCAAGCATGAATGTGGGATCTCATGGAATAAATAAAATAAATCCAAACAAGGGCTTCGAAAGGCCAAACCACCTCAACCCTCAACCAGTAATTCCACCTCATAGTCAGACATCACTAACCATCACTAGATCGGTCTCTACCCAATTTGTCTAGGGTTATAGAGTGTTTGTTCCAACCAGGGCTTCTAGGACTAGTAACTAAACCCATCACTGTTGTTAGGCTTCCAGAGAATTTTTCCATCCAGGGCTTCCAAGACTAGTAACTTAACCCACCAAATCCTTCCAGAGAATTTTTCCAACCAAGGCTTGCAGGACTAATAACTCAACCCAATCTGTTACAGGGCTTCTAGATCATTTTTACAACCAAGGATTCTAGGAACTAGTAACTCAACCCACAAACATAAGGAACATGAGCACTAAATATAAAAACAAGGTAAAACCACAACACCATGGCTATCTAGGGAATGGAAAGGCTATTCAAAACCACTATCAATCTAGGCAATCCTCCATGCCAATGGCAGATCACAACCAAGAAAGCACATGCATGTGCCATGCATTCCGGGACTAGCAAGGAAATCATGCATGCAACTCGATAATTGTAAGCAAAACCCACTGTAGCTGCTTACCCCACAATCCTCTTGCACTTTCTTGTTTTTACTTTGCCTTCTTACTCCAAATACCAAGTATTCCACACTCCTCCAAGGGTTCTCCAAGAAACTCTAAATGTCCAGGTGTATGAGAGAGAGAGAGAGAGAGAGAATAGAAGAGGGATCTCCAAAAATGATCTGTCAAAAGCTAACATTGAAAAAAATATGTGAGCTGATCCTCATAAACCTTTTTATTATTGGGGCCTCTATTTTCTTCATTTACCTCCTCACATGAAACCTGTGACCTTTCACCTTATCTTTCTCCTATTTTCCATTATTTTCATAAATAAAATGCCAATTAATTCCACTTTGACTTTCCAAATCCTTTTCCATTTCCTTTTCCAATTTCCATAGCCATTAATTAATCAAAAGTGATCCCCGTCACTTTTTTTTTCACAACATTCATCTTGGAATACTTGTCCCATGACCATGGTATTTTTTTACCTTTTTAAAATTTATTACATCTAGTTTTAGCTTGGGTCGATTACAATTCCATCATTCATTCATTTAGTGAAAACATTAAGGCCTATCCTAGTGGTGTTTCAATCCCAAACTCAATAGAAAAGAACTTAATTACCCAAACCCTCAATAAGCCAATTTTCAGTTACACGCAAGGCCTATAACAAGTACTCCATTCCAATTTTGAAGGAGGATGGTGCAAGGCTGTCGATTGCCATCTCCAAATGGATATGAAGGCATGTCATCCCTAGCCCATCGTATGTTCCACCACTTTCCAATTTATGCTTATGTTAGGCTAATATACTGGTAATTGGAATCTAAAAGAAATATATCCTCATTCTTACATATCCCTATTTTCATTGTTCAAAACTATCCTTTAAATATGTAATGTCAGGGAATTCTAATTACAAGCATTAATCCCTTCGCTACATGTATATATAAAATCCCTTTATGAATCTTATAGATCCTAAAATTCACAACCTTTTCTATTTCAAATCATGATCCAAAATAAAGATATGTACAATTCTATAAAAGGATTTTTCCAGAATTATCAAGATGGATGTTAGAGCAATGGTCTTACCCAATCATGGAAGATAGTTTAAGGGGAATGGATTCAAGTCATTCATGATCATCCTTAATTATTTGATTGTGATATCCACAAGGCTCCAACCCTTTTTATGGTGCTCCAATCCTGAAACTTATAATAAAGAGGCTGATAGTCGGGCCTACCATTTTAGCGTTTCTCTTTAGGGAATACGAGATGCATAGCACACAATTATTTTCATTATTATTACAAGTGCTCTTCAAAGACAAAAAATCAATTATCTTATTGTATTATCATCACCCACCACTATCCTTTTATATTAGTTAAGGATATGCTACCAAGATAGTAAGAGGTTGGATTATGGCTATAGAAGTCTTATAAGCTACTATGGAGCAATTCCAATGGCTATCCTTTTATAACTTTCATCAATTGAATCGAAGTTCATATGGAATTGTTATAGGGTTGTCTAACCCTAAATTCACCATGAGTTTAAGGCCTATTTTAAGGTGAAAGGAATGAACTCAAGGCCATTCCATCCTACACTCAAATACTTGAATGCCCATGAATAGATTTCTAGGCTCATACTTTGAAATCTCCCTCAGATAGAGACAAGGCCTAACTATAACTATAAGCCTATCTATAATTAAGTGAAAATTTCCATGTTAGGATATATGTACTTTGAGTGAGAGTGCACACACACTCACAATTGTCATCAAGTTACCCTTCCTTATGGCCTATCAACCAATATTAAAAGGATGTATGTATTCCATCTCTTAGGCCTATACTTGAGCATGTAAACACACACACACACACACACACACACACACACACATATTCTCAACCATAGGCCTAAGATTTGGAAATTAAACTTATTGATTTTAATGATAAAGTGTGAAAAATTTGGCTCAATATTGAGGTTAGTAGGTGTCATCCTCAAGATCATAAAAAATTGATTTCTTTAAGCTCAAAATTTGGATGAGAATGCACCTTTCAAGCAGGATGAAATCTTGAAATGTTACCACATAGGTAAGCCAACAAAATATTCTTAAAATATTAATAGTTGGATCCTAATAGCAAGACATAAACTAAAAATATCTGAATATGAAAGGGGATGAATGTCCACTGTTGTCTAGGAGGCCATAACTTTCACCTATCATGCCAATCATAAAATAAAACATTTAATAATCAACCCAATTCAAATTTGGTTGAATTTTGAGGTTAAACCATCCTAGATCCACCTTAACCCCGAATCTCTCAAGCACTGAGAGGGATCAAATATCTCGAGGTGAAAACCTATTTTTTGATTGTGAAATTTGAGGAAAGGTTTGCACCTCGAATATTTGATCCTCTCAAAACTGGATAGATATGGGGTTAATATGGATCTGGGCCAATTATTTTGATCATTTTAAATACGATAAACATGTATAAGATTAATTTGGTCATTTTAGTTTTAAATTTTCTCAATTACCTTAGTTTGTTGAGAATATAAACATTTTTAATAAATGAAAAGTTATTAAACCTAAAAATTTGAATGAAAAGTGACAATGTAACACTGTTGAATGATAGAAAATGTGAATAATAAGAATGTAGTCAATTACAAATACTCTTCATTCTGATCAATCTCAAACTATTTTATTCTACTGTTCTTATTGTCACAGTTATTAGTTTTGCCATATTTTCATGTGGTTCATATGAAAAGTGTGGTTGAAATCATAAACCATTCAATTTTTTAACTCAATATATTGAATTAAATACCATACCTTATCACTTTTACTCTCTAATATTAATAGTAGTTTTTTCCAAAGTCAATAATTGTGACTTATGGAGTGTTAAATACCAGGTAAGTTTCAATGGTAGTTGTTTTCTATTACTTCGTTTGAATGTAAAGTGACTAACAACGTTTAATGAATGAAAATGGTAATACTAAGAGTGTATTCAATTACAAATAATTTATAATTTCAAGAATCAAACATTCTAGGTAAGTGAACATTTATTTTAAGATGGAAATTAAAGTATTTTATTTATGGTTGAATTAGTGTAACACATAAATCAATGCATGTCATCAATAAATATTTTGGTGCTTTCACTGAAATTAATGCACACTATTAATCTAATTATTTGGAAATTAATGTACATCATAAAACTAGTTACATTAAATCAGAAATAAAAATCTATGCTAAAATCAATGTATCTAGTGCAAGCATTCAAATAGAATTAGAAATAAATATCTAAAATGAAATTGAATCATCTAGTGCAACCAATAAAATAGGATTATAAATCAACATCTACATTGAAATCAATGCATCTAGCGAAAGATATCAAATAGGATTAGAAATAAAAATCTACACTGAAATTAATGCATCTAGTGAAGACAATCAAATAAGATTAAAAATAAAAAACTGCATTGAAATCAATGCATATAGTCTCAATCAATCAAATAGGTTAGGAATCAACATCTACACTGAAATAAATGCATCTATTTCAGCGAATAAATTAGGAATGTGTATGCCAAAATGTTCCGAAGGGAAGCATAAAAGGGGCATTACCCTCAAGTGTCACGAAGACATCTGATATTTTAAAACTGATACATTCTAATCTATTTGGTATGCTTCCAGTAACATCCTTAAAAGGATGCTTATATTATATCAATTTTATGTATGACTTATCCCACAAGACTTGGATGTATTTATTGAAGAAGAAGGACAAAGCATTCAAATGGTTTTGTACCTTTAAGGCGTTGGTTGAAAATCAAATAGGGAAGAAAATAAAAAATTTGAGGACCGATAATGGGACCGAGTATGAGTCAAATGAATTCAATGAATATTATAGGGAAGCTGGCATTAAGAGGGAGACCACCACTATGTATACTCCTGAACAAAATGCTGTTGTTGAAAGGAAGAATAGAAACATTTTGGAAGCTGCCCATGCCATGCTCTATGATCAAGGTCTTCTGAAGTTTCGATGGGGAGAAGCTGCCAACACCACTGTGTACGTTCAAAATAGATGCCCACATTTCGCATTGGACTCCAAAAATCCCGAAGAATTCTTCTATGATAATAAGCTTGATGTCTCTCATTTTAGAGTTTTTGGAAGTCCTATTAATTTTCATGTCCCGAAAGAAAAGAGAAGCAAGATGTATGCTTCTGGGAAGAAGGGAATGTTTGTGGGATATAGTGAAACCTCAAAGGCATATAGAATCTATGTGCCTAGTCAAAGAGAAGTGGAATATATGCCACGATGTCACCTTCGATGAAGATGATGCCCTCAATAAAGTGTGGAATCTACCTAGCTCAAAGGAAGAAAAAGAAGAAGAAGAAGAAGCTAGAAGGCGGGAAGAACCAAAGGATGAACCGATGCCCGATGTTGAAGGTATGATGGATCCTATAGATCCACCTCCTTCAAATAAAAGGAGACTCTCATGGCTTAGGGACACTCTAGAAGATGCTAAGAGATATATTTCTCCAAGGGGAACATTATGTGAAAGTAAGAAGCCGAATAGGTACCAAGGTTACCTAGAAGCCATGAGTACTATTGTACAATCTGAGCCTCGATCATTTGAAGAAGTCGTAAAGCATCAAGTTTCGAAGGATTTTATGCACAAAGAATATGAGTCCATTTTGAAGAATGATATCTGGGATGTGGTCTCAAGATCGGAGGACAAATCTATTGTGACCTTGAAATGGCTCTGCAAGATCAAGCATGGAGCTAATGGAAGTGCTGAAAAGTACAAGGCAAGATTTGTTGCCCAAGTATTCTCTAAAAAGGAAGCATAAATTATGATGATATATTTTCACCTGTTTCCTGCTATACCACCATCTGATCGATCATTTCCCTTGCTACAACGCAATGATGGAGTCTCCATCAGATGGATGTGAAGACTGCATTTTTACATGGTTCAATCAAAGAAGAGGTCTTTGTGGAGAAAATTCTAGGGTTCAAAGTCCAAGATAGAGACACATATGTATGCAGGTTGAAGAAATCCCTCTATGGGTTGAATCAAGCCCCCAAGGCTTGGTATGAGAGGATCAATAGCTACTTGATGAATTTGGGCTTCACTCGAAGTGATGATGATCCAAACCTTTATTTTAAGGTTTATAAAGAAAGGCTTCTCATTATGGTTCTCTATGTGGACGATCTCTTCCTAACAAGTGCTAACCATCTCATTCATCAATGTAAGAAGGAGATAGCTTCCGAGTTCGAGATGAAATACCTAGGACTAATGCACTATTTCCTAGGCTTGGAGGTTTGGCAAAGGCCATGTGAGATTTTCCTTTCTCAAGGCATTAGGGGAATTTTGAGGTATAAAATGGGCCTCCTAAGAAAATGTACAAAAAAAAAAAACTTTATAGAACCAATAGGATTCAAGATGACGATGTCAACCATGGGGTATGATTCACCATTTTTAGAGTAAAAAAATAAAAAAATAATAAAACTACTTTTTCAACTTGTATTTTCAACTTATCTCCCTAATATTTCTAATGAAGATTACTGTTGATGCAAAATTTGATTCCTTTCCAAGGAGTACTCATGTTACATACTTTTGATGGACTATTACAAGAAAAATGAGAAATACATGAAAACACATGATTTCAATAATGTTTTTCATGTATTTTTCATTTTTCATGTGAAGTGTACTGCTCATCGAAAGTATGAACAAGGGTACTGTTGGATGAAAAATCAAAGTCTACATACAATGAGTGTTGCCTATCGTAATTGAAAGAACTCCACAGGGAGATAAGTTGAAAATAAGAGCAGTTGAAAATATAATTTTTCTTTTTTTCCTCGAAAATTTGATGATGTAATCAAATATTATTTTGCTTCAATATCTTGGATGAGCAGGAAGTAGAAATCAGTTGCTTTGAGCACTACCGAGGTCAAATACATTGCACCAAATATGGCCTATTGTTAAGATGTTTGGTTGAGAAATATCTTGAATGAGTTTTTTGGACATGTACTAGATACCACCATTATCCTTTGTGATAACTAGAGTGGGATTCATATTTATGAGAATCCTGTGTTCCACGACCGATCTAAGCACATTGATATTATGTACTACTTTGTCTGGGAAATGGTACAATGAAGCGTTGCAAGGCTCCATCACATAGGGACTGATGAGTAGGTCACAGATATTATCATGAAGCCCATGGGGAAGGTAAAATTCTTAACCTTTCATGAGAAGCTTGGTATCATGGACAGACCCTATTTTGAGGGTCTCGCTTGAGTTGGACTATGAGCTCTAGGAGCTCAAGGGGGCTTGGAGATAGCTTCTTGGAGCTATAAGAAACCATAGTATGAGGTTTGCCAAACCTTTCTGGTGTGATTCTTCCTCACCATTGTGATGTTGAGCTGGTTCACCCTCTCTTTGATCTATGCCCCACATGCATCCTAACCATGGAGTTTCAGACTCATGGGAAGTACCTCTCATTTGGCCAATGAGGTGGGAAATATGGATAGAGACTAATAGCATGATTGATGGAAACATCGAGGATTTACGTACTCTCTATGTATAGGATGGGATTTTTCCAATACCTTGATATGGGATCAGGTCTGATGAGGTTCTTACCTCTAAACTGACTTTGGGTTAGTATGTGACTCTCTTGAGTCCGATTAAGGTTTTAACCTTAGTAAGATGACTTCGGGTTAGAAAAGTGTGATTTATTTGTGACTCACTCTCATTTGTTTTCCCCAAGAGTCGACAAAGCTTTTTACATCAGGATGGCACAAGATTGCAGGATGATGATGACGATAGTACATGATGGTACTAGATGACAAGATGACACAGGTGGACAGATGATGTTCTCCCTAGTTGAGAGGGAGTGTTAATTTTAGGAAACTAGGTCCAAAATCCATGTTGCATTGCTCATATGATGATGTTGATATTTTTATTGGATTCCTCTTTTGGAGAGGTGCAATATTGATCTAAAGAACATCTTTTTTGGATGAGCATAACTTATATTTTGATTTTATTTTCCACACATGTGCAAATTTTTAAGGTCAGCCATATTTGTAATGTAGGCTCACAAGCCCCAAAAGATGTGTCACACACTCTCATTGATGGATATAAATAGGAGAAAGATGATGCTCATTTCATCATCATCATCTAATCATGCATTATTCTTGTGATCTGATTGGTTCGTACAACCTAGGAGAGGCTTCTCTCTCACACGTGTGAATTTGAAGCTAGAGAAATTGTGGACTATTTTAGGGCTTTTGCTGAAGTGTTGACCAGTGTTGTCTGTGGGTCAAATCTTGGAGTTTTACCTTCATTCTTGGATAGCTTGGAGGGCACAAAAATCGATGCTAGACGTTGACTTTGACTGTAGTCCGTTGACCACAGTGTTGAATGGTTTCTAATGAATTGCGTTGACTGCTTGGGAGCTATCTTTGAGGCGTGTGTGACTCCTCAAGGAAGGTTTATCTTGTATGTTGGAAGAGATGGTTTGGCCTCACTCCCCCTCTCCAGCATGTCTCCATATCTTCCTCTTCCCCTTCTCTCCCTCTTTCTCCTCTCCTTCTTTCTGATCTCTCTCTTCCCTCGTGCCCTCTCTATAACTTACTCTCTCTCCATGTCTACCCTGTCACTCCCCCCCTCTCTCTCTCCACCTATATTTCTCTATGTCATTTGTCTCCCCTTCCTCCTCTCTCTCTTCCCCCATCAATCACACACACACTCTCTCTTTCCCTCCATATGATCGATAATTTTCACCCTGTGTAATAAATAATATATGAAAGGTTTTAATATAATAATACTTAAAATATATTTGATTATTATTATAATATACTGGAATTAAAGTAATCAATGTTATTTATTATTATACCAATAATAATATATAAATAAATAACATTTTAAATAAACAATAATATGTTAACTTTACATTATAGACACATCAATTTCTTTTGATCAAATTGTGAGCTTCGTGCCTTACAATTTACATTTTGTATTTCACATTTTATATTATATTACATTAAATTTTACATTATTTTACAATCCATAATTTATATTTTACATTTTACATTACATTTTAAATTTTACATTTCTATATTTTTTAATTTGAATATTAATTAAAACATATGAAGCCGATTTTTTTTTTCTTTTTCCATATATATTTTTCCCAAAATTTAAAAAATGTTGACACACATACTTTCTTACATTAAACCTACACACCTCCCCTATACTGGGTTGTAGAGCTCCTTTATAAAAAATAATAACACATGAGTTTTGGTGAACTTGAGGGATAATGCATTACTCCCAAGAGGCTTAAAGGTCCATATGAGCAAAGGTATGAAGTACACTCCCTTGTATTATAATGTTATTAAGAAATCATGGAGATAACATGAATGTAGGATGCCTTAGGTTTCCATTCTTTTTTTTACTCTCTTATACCTCTATATCCCACAACTCTTATCATCAACAATATAAATATCTCAGTCCAATACATCGCCTTCAACATACCATGAAATCTGTATATCTCTTTCATGAAGATTCTAGTAATATAAATTTATTTATGGGTGGACGTTATCAGAATGAAATGAGAATCCTTGCATAGATTGTTGACTACTAACATTATTCCACCATGGTATTTTTCAACCCTTGGAAACCTTATGATGAAGTCCATGGTTATGGTTTCCCACCTCCACCTTGGAATTAGTAGTGGCTTTTAACATGTCTCTATAGTTCACCCAAGTAACATTCAATATTCACTTAGTAATACTTTTTTTTTCTTTCTAATTTACATCATCCTTGTTACTGGAAACTTAGATATTACATTATTGACACATGAAAGAATCATTTACAATTACAGTTTCAAATTTACTCTTACATTATGAAGCAATGGTTATTATTTTCTTCTCAAAATATTACTTGCTCCTCATATTTGGATTAGCTATTGTACTTGAGCTATTTAAGCCATTATCTCAAAGTTTACATATCACTCGAGACATCCATTTTAACTATTGTTAATAGTCATGACCATGTTAAATAAAAACATGTAACATGTCTATACATAAAATTTGTAATGGTTATATGTACTTTGTTTGGACATAAAATTAGCTAAAGCCAAGCTATACTTTATGAACTACCTCGATATGCTTTATAATTTCATATGCATAAGTGATGTGGTGCTAGAATGAGGAACCTATCAAGGTTTATGGTTTAATTACATGAGGATACAATTGCATTTTCATTTCACGTGATAGAGGCCATGTGGTTGGAGGCCTCGAGTTGGCCCATCCCCGGTCATGTGGAATGACACTATGGATGGAGGTGATAAGTTTTAAGTCTTTAACAATGGATATTGATCAATGAATAGTTACGGTAGTGAACCACCCTTCCCTCTTTCACCACATTTTCCATTTGTGCTATTGGATATGTGAGGGAAACTCTGTAAATATGAAGAAAAAACAAGATACTATGGTTTGACCTATGTCTGAATTAGCTACCAAACTGAATCTTTGTTCAAAAATAAGTTTTTTGTGGATTATTTTGTCTACTGATGTCAACAAAGGCCATATTTCATCCCTAGGTCATAGTGAAAACCCCGGTCTCTTCTTAATTTTGATTTCTGTGTCATTTTTCACATTTAAATTTATTTTACTTGAAATAATACTGCATTTGATTTTTTTTTTTTTTTTGGGGCAGTTTCCATTATTTTTATAGGAGGGCTTTGATATTTCTCCCCGCGGTCTCAACATATGGCTATATGGTTTCATGCTGACATCAATTCTTCCCTCTTGACTTTCTTAGGTGAAGTCCATATTTTTTTATCATTCCTTTATTTTGAACACTTCGCTTGGTTATTTATTTTCATTATGAAGGAATTACCTTCCCTTTTCAATAGGGTTTCTAAGCATAGAATCCTTGTTGTGCTTTAACAGCGGTGAGGAGTTCCACCTGCACTTTTGAGGTAACTATCAGTTGAATTTTATCTCTATAGTTTTATTTAAATTTTTCATTTCTCTTCCCTCAAAAATCATGATGTCTAACTAGGGTAATATTTTTGTGGGTTAGTATATTTTCTGGTCTTTGGTAACTCAAGGTAAAGCATACATTTCAAGGGTTTACTTATTAATATTCTCGTGTCTTCCATGTATTAATTTTTTAAGATTCATGCCTTTGTCATAGGTCTTCTGTTGAATTTGCTTTAGGTAGCTAATCTAGTGCTTTGACATGCTAATACATAGCCCATTTTAGTAAATCTTGAGAAAAATTTCTAAATAGACTGAGCGATACTATTAGACGTTATGTATATTTCTTGAAATTTTTTCATCTAAAATTAAGGCACATGGTCATATTCCTATAGCCATAACAATCATGGTAAATGTTAAATAAGGGTTTCTCTTTGTTTTTGCTAGAACACACATCATGTATTATTTTGGATATGACCGTAAGATACAAGGCTCAAGATTCATGTATACTTGATAAATTTGAATGTTGAATGTTTATAATATTTTTAGCTTCCTCTGTTACATGTATTTACCATAGATGGTTTGTTTTTTCATCACGAATACTTGGGAATTTTATTTTATTTGGATATATTCATACAAAAAATATTTATTCTGACTTTCTCTCTGCATGTTAAATATTTTTTTATGTTGCTTTCTCAATGCTATTTAATTTACAGACTTTTGACTATGAGTATTATACTTATACATATATTACATGTATGATTTATAATATATGTATGTATATAGGCAAGGTAACCTTGTAGACTCCTACTGTTGGGTTTCTGCATATGGTTCTGTTGTGCTATAAAACACCCCCCATATATTTTAATAAATGGGGACCCTTTAGAAATAATTAGGAAATTCATTTTCATTTACTTTTTAGCTTTAAAAAAAAACTTAGAAAATAATTTTTTCTTTGTGCTTTTCTGCTTTAGCGCATCAAAAAATGCATAAATTACAACCCAAAAGACTTGAAATCTACTAAGTCACGCGGGCTACAAAATGTTCTGAGCCTTTTCTGAAGTAATATTAAAAACTTACAAATGCTTCAATCAATGTTATATTTTGTTTATCGCATCGCACCTCATTTAAAAAATAAAAAATTATAAATAAATTTGGTATAAATTGCGATTACGTGGACCCGAAGAGCCAACAAATAAATCAACATAAAGCTCTAAAGTCCCATAAAGCGCAACCACTTTACTTCTTGAATGCGCAATTTACATTTCGTACAACTTAACCAAAAGAAAATTCATTACCGCATAAAAGTTGCGATGTGCGATGTGCGCATATTGCATTTCGCATGGGTAAACATCATAAATGATAAAAGTTATAAGTTGTGATATGAGAATGAATGGAATTTAATTACTCAAGCATTCGAAATGACTTATGTTGTGTCAAACTGATCAGAGATCTAATGTCTTAAGTTGATTGATAGCTATTTCGTGCGAAGGTGTAAGAGATTTGATTTTGAATGATTATCGGTGATTAATAGCATTTAATATAAATAAAGGTTTTAATAGATTCATATCTATTTTAGCATGTTTGATATAAACGTCGGATTATCTCTCTGTTCTCTATACTTTTAATGTTCGCTCTGTTGACTTGAAATCAGGAAACCACTTAAGAGAGTGAGGAAGATTGAAATGAACAAGAAAGGAAAAGAGATTGCTCAAACGCTGTCTACTGAAGCCTCAAACATGTCTCCCCTATTTTCAGATACCACCTGCAACAAGGATTGTGGCATTTCACCATGGGAGGCAATGTATAAGCTTTCCGAGGACAAAAATCCAAGGGTAATAACCAAAGTTGCTACAAAAAACACAACAGTTACTTCAGACGTGACTTACTTCAATGCTACATGTTCATTCGTCCACAGGGTAGCCGCAAGGACAAAAATTATCCCTTACACAGACATGGTTAAGTGGGTAATTGACCACTTAAACATAGAAGACAGAACATTCAAAGATTCAAAGGGAGAAAACATTGGGTCATTCAGGGCAGAATATTTATAAGAAATGTACCATCTAACCTCCCCGCAACAGAAATATGACAAGGCTATTATGAAAATCTTAAGAGTAGAGCATCCAGACCCCATGAAAGTAATAAAAGAATGGAAGGAATATCAAGGAAAGCTTAAATGAGATAAACTCGGTACATACCCAATTGCCCAAATTCCTTCACCTTATTGCTATGCTCCCGGTATGTTATGTAGATTGTTTTCAAAACCTGATACCACTAGGTTTTCAGTAGATTGGGTCCCATTGATTGACGCAATCGTCAATTCCTTAATTTTGAATTGGGAAAATATCCTGTCTGACAATTTAGCCAAACACATCATAGAGTATAGCAATAAAAGGAGTGTTTCATCTAGAGAAATACCTCCATTTTATATGAGTGTCTATGTCATGGACACAATCTACTTTTCTTCTATTTTTCCTACCATGGGATGGAAATGGACTACGCAAGACCCTACCCCAATCCACATTTACCACAGAACCCTTTGGGATTCAGAATTCCATCTGCATTTTTATAAAATTTGTCATGGATTCATGTTTCCTATGAACTAGATGATATTCAATGAGAAATCCCCTAGGGTTTCCAAAGAAGATAGAACAAATATTCTTTCTTTGGCTAGATGGTTTGCACAGGAGAATTTTACATATGTTCGAGTATTTGGGAGTTATGATTCTCCACACATCCTACCATATTATGTTCCTGATAAGTTACTTGCAAGAGAGATAACCTACCCGCTTGTTAATGGTATTACTAAACTGCTGAAAGATGTTAAGAAGGGCATTTGGCCTAATTTTCCTTTAGTGCAGTACTTTTTCACTTTTTGATATTGGCCACGCCTACAACTAAGTTTCAAAGATTAATATATTGAATTTGGCAGTAATGAAAAAGAGGTTGTATGATCCAAATGATGTAATTAAAAATTATACCACTGAGCTCAAAATGAAGCCTTTTGTAAGAGAAATAGATGGATTTGATGATCTCTTTCAAGGAATGGAAAAGTTTTTAGATATAATTAAGTTTGCAACCAGTCAACTTAACCAAGATGATTTGGAAGCCTTCCAAATATACATAAATAAGAGACTGGAGAGAGTCCCTCTCAACTTATTAACTATTGAAGATGTCAATAGACCTACTCCAAGTATCAGCTTGGATAATGAAGCAAAAGACATGTCCAAGGATGAGCCGCGTCAATCAGAGCATCAATCTCACAATTCAGATCATTCTGAAAATGAATCTGAATCTAGAAAGGATAGCCCAGAATAGATAATTGATCAGGTAATCCAAGAGATAGAGATGCAGGAGAAAAGATAAAGTAATGGAAAAAAATCAACTTCTCAAGAGGTTTAGCACAATCATGATACACTTGATCAGTCAGAAAAGTCACAAACAAATAATTTTAGTAGTGAATGGGATGAGTTTTCTGAAGCAATAAAAAATCTTGAAACCAATCCCAATTTTGATCAAGAAACTAGTTTTCAAACACCTGAACATTCCCAGAAGATAGTGGAAATTGTTAATCCACTACAACAAGTTCCAAAAACCCATGATCGAGAGATCATACCGGCCTACCCTACAGAACAAACAGTTTTACAAACTGAGGAAATTCCTTCACTAGATATCTTCTACAGTCCTATTCATAAGGCTATAGTCAAGAGAAATAAAAGGAGAAGAATTGATAAGACAATCTCAGATCTCACAAATGAATCTGCTGAAATTTTATGAAGGATCCCTTAGTTGATCCTACTAAAAATTTAACTAAATTATCACAATATGCAGGGGCATATGCTACTGCCACTGTTGATAAAGGTATCGAGGTTAAAATGTTGCTGAAGTAAAAGGAAGACATAATACAAGAACTAGAGAGACTGTTAAATGAAGAAAAATCTAAATCCAGTGAGAAAATGAAATCAAAGATGGCCCAATTTCAAAAATATTTCGAGAGTCTTAAATTGCAGCATCAAGCAAAAATCATTGAGAAACAAGCACAATTGGAAGCAGCAATGATGAGGTTACAAAGCCAGCCACAATTAGAGCAATTCATAAAAGAAGCATTGGATGTAAATGCTAAGTTAAAGCAACAACATGAAGTATTTTGTGAACAAGATTCTATTACTGACTCTTATTGCGACTCAAATGAAATACTGATCCGGTAAGTAGCTATCCAAAAACTTGAATGTGAGAAGCTCGAGAAGAAAATCAGTGAACACATTCAATGACAAGCATCAGACTCAGGAAAGGAAGCTAATCTACCATAGGTAGATAAGTTCCACGAGGAGATATTATTCAAAGATTGGGAAGCACAAATAAAGCAGGCAGATAAAGTAGCAGCGAAAACATCAAGATTATTAAAGGAAATTATTGAATCTGTATCTGAACAACTGGTAAAAGCAGAACTTATCAAAGAGTACATGTATGAAGTGTTCTCATAAGTCAAACAACTAAAAACACAGTGGAAGTAAAAGGCATAAACATAGGATGAAATAATTAAAAAGGTAAATAAGTTTCATCAAGAAAATTATTGGATTTTTCTAATAAAACCTTATCATCAATACTGGATCCTGCAGCCTTTAACAGATTCAACAAGAATATCATAGCCAGTACTTTCAAACGTAGTATTCAAGGGACAAGTCAGATCGAGGATTTTGCAGCTAGCTCAGCTCAAGCCCATGCTAGATATTTTTCAACTTTGTGACCAAATCCAAAAGAAAGGGCGGAGTTCATAAATCATATTGTTATTTTATTTTCCTAGATTGTAGTTTAAGTTAGTCTTATGAGGATGGTTGTTTGAAACCTCCTCTATATTTTTGTAATAATCTATTTTAGAACATAGTTAGTTTAGTATTTAAGCCCCTCTCATGCATTTAGATAAGGGCCCATGAATTTTTCAAAAAAAAATTCAAAGAATGCACTATTGTAAGTTTGTAAAAGATTTCATGAATTAATGGAACACATATGTTATATTTTGACAATTAAAGTTGTTTAACTAATGTTGCACTACTGTGCTCTTTAAATTGCTTGAAAGTGAGAAGGAGCAGATCAATTACTGTCATTTTACGTGAGTATAACTTCATACATATGGTATTTTTATTCACTTGTATTAATTCTTGCTTTATAGATTGACAGTCATCTTTTTATTGCATTATATATTTGAAACATTATTATAGATGAATGATACATGCACTTTCCGTTCTAATATTTTTCTATTTCTTACACCTTTTGTCTCTTTTTTGAGAAAAAAAATTCATTTTTTTCGGTTCGT
>JAXQQM020071336.1:0-84835 GCA_034641835.2 Pinus albicaulis
TAGGCTTGCAGCCTTGCATGTTGAACCTCTCCAGAATCACCTGGGCATACTTGCCCTGAGAAACAAACAGTCCACCACTGCGCTGCCAAATCTCCAATCCCAGGAAATAATGAAGGATGCCCAAGTCCTTCATCTCAAACTCTTGTGCAAGATCCTCCTTGCATGAAAGTATAAACTGCTCATTGCCCGTCAAAATCAGATCATCTACATACAGTACGATGATCAACAACTTCCCCTCCACCACAATCTGGTACAGGTTTGGATTTGCCTCACTCTTGGAGAATACAAGCCCGGTGAAGTAGTTGTCTATGCGATTGTACCAAGAACGAGGTGCTTGCTTCAGCCTGTACAGTGCTCTCTTGAGTCGGCACACATGCGACTCACTGCTGAAGATCTCGAAACCTTCAGGCTGCTCTATGTACACCTCCTCCTCAATGAATCCGTTGAGGAACGCATTCTTCACATCCATCTGATGGATGTGCCACCCCATCTGCGCTGAGAGAGCAAGGATTGTCCGTATGGAAGAGTACGTTGCGACAGGTGCAAAAGTCTCCTCATAATCGATCCCCTCGATCTGTGAGAAGCCACGGGCGACAAATCTCGCCTTATACTTCTACACACTCCCATCAGTTGCCTGCTTCACTTTGTAGATCCATCGCGAACCCACCACTGATTTCCCCTCCGGTCTTGGGACAATCTCCCATGCACTGTTTCTGACGATCGAATCATATTCTTCGATCATGGCACCTACCCATGTGGGTTCCTCCATAGCTTCCTCAAAAGAGGATAGCTCCGTCACGACACATTAACTCACAAGAGCCATGTATCCAGTGTACCGATCCAGTGACTGCCTCTGTCTGTGCTATGCTGTAGGTGGTCCTACAACCTTCTCTGCATCTCGAGCCAGTCGCTCAGCTTCTGTAGTGCGCATGCGCCCTCTGATGGTTGGCGCTGCATGGGTGGTTTCTTCCACCTCCTGAACTTCCTCTTGTGGATGATCCACATCCGGAAGCTCCTCCTTAGGAACTAACAGCTCCTCATCTGCATGCAAGTGTAGCTCCCTCTCAAGCGAACACTGCATGGCTTTCTCCTCCTAAAATTTTATATCCCGTCGCACAACAGTCTTTCGACTGTCTAAAAAATATACCCGATAGTTGTGAGGTGTATCAGTGTACCCCACAAATATTCCAACCTCAGCAGTTGGATCCAGCTTCCTTCTCGCATCCTTCGTCACATGCATGTAGACAGGAGAACCAAAAATCCGCAAATGGGAAATATCAGGCCTCTTGCCAGAATAAGCCTCCTCTCGTGTACTCATGCCAAGAACCTTGTGAGGACAACGGTTCTGCACATACACTGCTGTATTGCATGCCTCAGCCCACAAGTGAAGGGGTAGGCCCTGATCATGCAACATCGCCCGTGCAGCACCCACGATCGTTCTGTTCTTCCGCTCAGCCACCCCGTTCTGCTGTGGGTTATGGGGTGCAATGAGCTCTCTCCGAATCCCTTTTGCGCTGCAGAACTCCTTGAATTCAGCCGAGATGAATTCACCACCGTTATCACTCCTTAGAGCAATCACCTTCTTCCCCGACTCCTTCTCGACCAATGCTTTAAACTCACAGAACTTCGCGAATGTATCGCTCTTCTTCGACATGAAGAAGATCCAACACTTTCGAGAGAAATCATCAACAAAGATCACATAATACTTGTGCTTTGCTGTCAAAGCAACTGAGAAAGGACCACACACGTCTGTGTGAACTCTCTCAAGGATCGTCGTGGCGCGACTATCCTTCTCGTGAAAGGTGGCTTTCACATACTTCCCTAAAGTACACCCCTTGCACTGATCTGACTGCGCAAGAGTGCCCTTAGGAAGCCCAGTAGAAATCTGCTGCAGGATCTTCAAAGCTCCATGGTTGTAATGCCCCAAGACTTCATGGGCGCGTTCGGTGGAACGGGCGCGCCGGTTGGGCGTTTGAGTGAGCTCGGGCGCCGTGCGACGTAATGGGCGCGCGTCGCACCGTTGGAGAGTCACGGGCACGCGGGTGTGCGAGGCGAGTCACAGGCGCGTTGGTGGAGAGGCGAGTCAACACAACATTGGCGATATGAGTTTATACCACGACGGGCGCCCTTGGACGAGCGACCAACAGGCGAGTCGGTGGGCGAGCGACCGAACGAGGGGGTCGGCTCGGGTCGGGCGAGCGCCCCACACCCCACGGATGCGGCGTTTCGTGGGCGGACGAACAATGAGCAGGTCGGCTCGGCTCGGGCGAGCGACCACAAATCCACGACGCATTTGTATATATATGGCGAGCGTGTTGAGAGTGGAGGCAGTGAACAAGCACGAGCAACATCAAGGCGAGTCAAGTCGCACCACGAGTTGCCAACAACTCGTTGGTGGAGAAACGACAAAGTAACGACAGTTGCACGGAGTCGGGTCGAGTCGGGTCGTAGGCAGGGCGAGCACACCGCAGACCACCACAGCCGCACTGCAGGTTGGGTCGGGTCGGGTCAGGGCGGGCGCCTCTGAACGGCGGGTCGAGTCGAGTCGTGTCTGGGCGCCGAGTAACGGCAGCGGCCCAACACTAAAATTGCGATTCCGGGAGCATCATTTATCAGATTGAGGTGTCGTAAATTGCAGTAGGTGCGTCTTGGAAAGAGGCATCCAAACATATAGGTTTGGGACGGATTGGACACACGGTTAGCTCAGAAAACGCTCTGCACTAGATTGGAGCAACGACTGAGTGACCCGAGTGACCAGCACTTGGGCAGTTTTGGGGCAGCACTTCCGAAGGTGAACTTGATGATTGTAAATGGTTGTAAAATTCTGTTTTAGGCTGGTTTTATGATTGGTAAGCCTTAGATCTTGGCTAAAAGGCAAATAGCCTTGCCAAGGAGTAGAAGTGGCTTCTGCTGGATTGGACATTGTAACTTCATTTTTATGAAACATAATATCTTGGGAAAACTCATTTTAGCAGGGAGTTGCCCCTCCCTTGTATGTATGGGCGTACTTGTGGATTGATATTGATGTTTATGTTTATTTCCTCACATTGAAAGAACATTTGTAATAATAACTAACGAATGTTGCTTAAGGTGTAGTCTGGGTACTCGAGTATTTAGAAAAAGAAAAAGTACGGCAGTGCCGCACCTGCCTACATAGAGCGGTTGGAAGACACCCATGGTGTAGGGGCGTGACAATGGTGAAGGTGGCCCAATCTCCTGTGCCACAGTTCGCCCTCATCATCCCGGCTCACCACTTCTCCCGCCTTGCATGCCATTGCTGCGCAGCCATCTACTTGCAACTGATAAAGGTTCTTGGTTCGAACCCCTATCTTCCGGGTCTCTCCAGTAGTCTTACTGCGCAGGAAGGCTTTTCCTTCGCTGAAGACCACATCATACCCCTTATCCTCCAACATCGCCACAGAGATCAAGTTCTTCTTCAATCCAGGTACATGCATGACATCCTTCAACACAAAGGGTTTACCATACTCCCTCTCAAAGGAAATGGTACCGATACCAGTCGCACTGTATCTACCATCATCGCCCATCTCGATGTGCACTCCAAGATCTTTTTCCTCCAGATCTGAAAACAGATCTCGATCTCCGGTCATGTGAAATGACGCACCGCTATCCAAGAACCACACCGATCCCATCACACTTGAAACCAAGCATGCGATCAGTGAAAAGTCAAGCTCGAACTGTGAAGCCAAAGCCTCTCCATCTGCAGATCTTCCCGCTTGCTTGTTTTTCTTCTTCTTTGGACAATTGGTAGCATAATGTCCGTGATCATGGCAGTGAAAACACTTCACTTTCGCCATATCCTGCTTCTTGCCCTTTGCACTAGAATGAGAGGTTTTCTTACCCTTCCCCTTCTTTGCTTTGGCAACCAAAGCACAGTTTTCTTCATCAGCTCCCTTTGATGAAGATCCATCTCAAGTAGTCCTCCTTATCTCCTCCTGCATGAGATCCGCCCAAAGGCGCTCCCATCCCGGCAGCTTCTCCCGACCATTGACACTATCTTGATATGAGTGCCAAGCCTTCGTAAGACCAAGGAGAGCCAGGTCGACCATGTCCTCATCTTCGACAGTCACCCCCACACTTCCCAACTCATCTCTGCATTGAGTGAACTTCGTGAGGTATTTGGCGATATTGTCGCCTTTCTCCATCTTGATGTTTCTGAGCTTATCTTTGAGTGCCAGCTTCCTTTGGTCGCTCTTACTCTGGAATAGATCCGTCAAAGCTTTCCACATTAAATATGGAGAAGCCTTTCCATGCAGGCTGGATACAATATGATCCTTGACGCCCTCCAACAGGATCCTTCGACATTTTGCCATCTTCTTTTGCCATGCTTTGACTTCAGCAGGATCAGTGGGCTTTTGGACATCCGTATCCATGAACTCCTTTAGTCCATTATCTTCTAATACTTCCTCCATGCGATCCTTCCATGCAACATAATTCGAACTGCCTTTAAGAGCATATTCGAGTCGCAAACCGTTGAAAGACATTTTCAACTCCGGCACCAAGAAAACAAAACTGCTGCAAAATTCGAATTCCAACTCAAAGCTCAATCACTCTGGATCTGTGAGAACAAATTATTTCTAGCACAGAGATCGACTGCAGGGGTATTTACTGGATATATCACCTTTCAAAGAAAGGATGGATCCAAAGGCTACCTGGCCCGCATGCAGACTCTGTCTACCGAAATAAGTTTGTAATCACTGTGATGATCAATCTCTGCTTCAATAGCTTCGATACGATGTAGAAAATTGCTGAATAATGATTAATTATCCACCGAGACTATCCTGATCACATATCAATTCGAATTCATATGCAACACATAATATCTTCCACTCAGATCATCACACATGCGGAAATAAAACAAGCGATAACACATCAATTCATCATACACATTAACATAGTATGTATGGGGAAAGCTTATTGTTGAAAACCCCACAGCTATTGTGTATATTATAATGGAGAAAACATGTAACAACTTAGTACAATACTCCTCACAAGTACTCAGTACTATCTCATGAAGTTACACGCAAACTAGCTTGGTTTTGAACAAGTCACGGGTTCAAAACTCAACCACTAATTGCTTGCCTCTATTGCGCAATCATGGCCTGTCTAAATAGAGATCCAAGGTTTGAATCGCCTTGGCTTGACAGCGCAATCATCATGGGAAATTTCCTCCAAGTGTGGTGCAAATCTCATGCACAACTGATGTCACAACTGATAGCTGTACTCACCCTTTCATCTACCTCTTCCACTGGTCTCCACTGAACTGTCCATGCACTGTAGTGAATTGATGTGTTCTTGAGTTGAATAATGAGTTACTAATTAATGAATTAAATAATATTTAATTCACTCCACTCATTACTAGATGATTAGCTAGTTAAACTAATCTCAAATAGTTCAACTAAGTTAAACCGAACACAACTCCACTAGCTGTCTCATTAACTCCACCAAACTTCTGCCACTGAAGTCCTAACTGAAGTCAACCATGCATGAGCTCACCAAACCCTTAGGAATAGCGTAATTCCTCTGTCAGATGCATGAGCCACTTCTGTAGCTCAAACTGAAGTGCTCCAAGAGAGTAAACTGTTGTTTAGAGTCCAAATATTATTAAGGGTAAATAATATTTGACTTTAGTGCTGGGCCATTTTTGTTGCTCAGTGGTCACGGGTTCAAAACTCAACCACTAATTGCTTGCCTCTATTGCACAATAATGGCCTGTCTAAATAGAGATCCAAGGTTTGAATCTCCTTGGCTTGAAAGCGCAATCATCATGGGAAATTGCCTCCAAGTGTGGTGCAAATCTCATGCACAACTGATGTCACAACTGATAGCTGTACTCACCCTTTCATCTACTTCTTTCACTGGTCTCCACTGAACTGTCCATGCACCGTAGTGAACTGATGTGTTCTTGAGTTGAATAATGAGTTACTAATTAATGAATTAAATAATATTTAATTCACTCCACTCATTACTAGTTGATTAGCTAGTTAAACTAATCTCAACTAGTTCAACTAAGTTAAACCGAACACAACTCCACCAACTGTCTCATCAACTCCACCAAACTTCTGCCACTGAAGTCCTAACTGAAGTCAACCATGCATGAGATCACCAAACCCCTAGGAATAGCGTAATTCCTCTGTCAGATGCATGAGCCACTTCCAAGGCTCGAACTGAAGTGCTCCAAGAGAGTAAACTGAAGTTTAGAGTCCAAATATTATTAAGGGTAAATAATATTTTACTTCCCTATTTTTAGGATAGGCAGTCTAAAAATAGACTTCGACCTATAGGTCCAAAAATAGAGGTCCATATATTTTTACCAACATGACCAATACTCCAAGAATAACATACTGCAACCCCTGGACCACGCTCCATATGTCTAAAAATAGACATAGTCTAAAAATAGTCTTTGCGCCAGAATTTGCTTGCGGGCCCACTTAGTGAAGGCGACTTCATTTCACTAAGCTCCATCACCTTGCTGCATTTTCAACAAATCATCCATCTTTGATGCTTGCAACGTGCTCGGTCTTGGTTTGACTTGGTTATCAAGTTCACCCTTGACATCTTCTACATCTGCAACATCCTTGTGTGGTTCAACCTGCAATGTTTGTAATGTGCTTGGTTCGGGTTCAACTTGTTCTTCAAGTTCTTCCTTCTCCTCAACCACATTCTCAACATTCTTCGGTCTAGCCATATACCTCCTTATAAGCTCACGTTTCATCTCCTTAAAATCAAGCTTGACAAGCTTCCCTTGAAGCATGCGTTGCTCTTCAGCCAATTCCTTTAGCTCCTTTCCATAGCTGTCCAATGTCTTCATAAGTCGGTTGAATTCATCTCGGTTCGTGTCGGATATCCCTTCTGCAAGTATTGCATAAAAGGTCTTCTTCAACTCACGAAAATAATCAACGATTTCATCCGTTCTTCTCAAATATTTTACCAGCCTGCTTCCGAAGTCCTTCGGAATTAACTCTTCCATTCTAGCTCTAGCCCTGACAAATGCCTTGCTTCAGCTAAGGTCTCAAGAGAAACCCCAAATATATAAGTCAGCTTCAACAGTGTCTGCAACCCCTGCAACTCTGTCCAGCTCTGATACCAAATGTCACGCCCCTACACCACGGGTGTCTTCTAACCACGTCTTGTAGGCAGGTGCGGCACTGCCATACTTTTTCTTTTTCTAAATACTCAAGTACCCAGACTACGCCTATAGCAACATTCGTTAGTTATATTACAAATTTTCTTTCAATGTGCGGAATAAAATATAAACATCAATATCAAACGACATGTACGCCCATACATACAAGGGAGGGGCAAATCCCTTTTAAAATGAGTCCGCCCGGATATTATGTTTCATAAAAATACAAGTTTACAACATCCAATCCAGCAGAAACCACTCCTGCTCCTTGGCACGGCTATTTTCCTTTTGGCCAAGCTCTAAGGCTTGCCAATCATCAAACTAGCCTAGAACAATCATATACAATCAAGAGTTTCAACCTGCGGAAGTGCTGCCCTAAACTGCCCAAGTGTTGGTCACTCGGGTCACGCAGCTGTTGCTCCAAATCAGTGCAAAGAATTTTCTGAGCTGACCGTGTGTCCAATCCGTCCCTCACCCATAAGGTTGGATGCGTCTCAGAGTTACGCACCTTCTGGTTTTTACGGCACCTCAACCCGACACCAGACTTGCCCAGAATCGCGTTTTTAGTGCTGGGCCACTGCCGTTACTCGGCGTCCATAACCGACTTGACTCGACTCGTCCGCCGTTCAGCTGCGTCCGACCCGACCTGCGGTGCGACGTGCACGTCTACGACCCGACTCGACCAAAGCTTGGTTCGTCTTCGTTTCTGCGCCCAACGAGTTGTTGGCAACTCGTGTGCTACCCTTGACTTCTTGCTTGTTCGTCCTTGTTGCTTCTTCGAACATGGCTGCTTCACTCTCCATCGCCATCATATATATATGGACGCCAAGTGAAGTGAGGGTCGCTCGTTTGCCACGAGCCGACCCACCCATTTATTCATCCGCCCACGAAGTGCCGTGTTGTGGGGTGTGGGGCGCTCGGCCGACCTGAGCCGACCCCGACGTTTGGTGTTCGCCCATGAAGTGTCGCGACGGCCCACACCCAATATGTTGGCCGACCCACCAACTCATCCGTCGGTCTAGCTCACCCAAGGTGCGCTCGTGGTGGTATAAACGCGTCTCGCCAACGCCGTGTTGACTCGCCTCTCCTCCAACTCGCCCTCGTGACTCGCCTCGCTACACCCGCGCGCCCGTGACTCTCCGGTGCGTCGTTACGCCCATTACGTCGCATGGCGCCCGAACTCGCCCAAACGCCCAACCGACGCGCCCATGAAGTCTTGGGGCCTTGTCTTGGGGCCTTACACATGAGGATTTAGAAATATCAAATGCAGCATAAGAAATAATAATTTAATTTAATTTGTTATTCTTTCCTTTGAAACCGAAAACTGTGACTTTTCATCCTCAAACCCTTAATTTAATAGTTTAATTGTGACACACTGAAAATATTCCAGGCTTCTCAAATGAAGACCATCCAAAAAAAAATTTATTTATGAAAATTTGAACTTCCCCAAGCCCACTTCCAATATATACCACACCTATTGTCGTAATAATTAGAATTCATAATTATGTTCAAATTATAGAATAAAATTATACTATAAAATTAAAAGAACAAGAAAAAACATTAAATACTTTGCAATGTAAGTAAAATTTAAAACATAGTGCGCTGAGAGCTTGAGATAATGTCACATTGCATTGTAATGAAATTTTAAAACACATCTCGTTGTGGAAACACAAACAACATATGCACATCTATTTTCATAGCGCCAATGGTATCCGAGAGTTTTGTTCTTATAAACCCAAAATTCTCCATTCGCGCGGCATTCTGCCTGTCGTTTTCGGGAATTTTTGCACTGTAGCTGTCGAATTCTTGGACTGTAGCTGTCGTTTTCGCGAATTCTTGGACTGTAGCTGTCGTTTTCGCAAATTCTTGGACTGTAGCTGTCGTTTTGAAGAGCTATTTTCTTTGTCGCCGGGATCCAGGTAAATTTGGTGCTACTCTTTCAATAGTCATATGTCCACGAAAACCATTTAGTGTACAATTGTGACTCAAAACTATACTTGCAAATTTTCATGGTTCAAACAACATCAAAATATTGGCTACACCCAACTAAAAATAGAATGCACTAGTCCCAAACTGACAAATTCATTGTTGGCAGCAAGGAGAAACAAATCAAAAAAGGAATTTCCTCGTAACATATTTGCTTATGGTATTTTTGTTGCAGGGCACCTTCATATTTTCGACCTACTGTAAACAATAGATGATTTCACCCTTCATATGAAAAGTGTTCTTGAACTAGGCCAAATGATTTTGACTTCAAGGCTGCTCTTTCACCATAATCTAGCTCGGATACCAAGTAATCTCAAGACATTGAACAAGTCGGTTTTATTTTCTTTTGTCTTTGTTACAACTTTTGAGTTGAAGTAGTGAAGCCCCAGTCATGGTATATCTTTGTGATACAGTGGGGATTCTGAGAGAGATTTTCTAGCTGTTGTTCCTGTTACCTTGGAGACCTTATTGCATGAAATCTATCACTTTAATCATTAGGAAAGGCATTGTACTCAAAAGTAGAATCTAATCTAATGTCATGTGTCCAAAGATAAGTCACAGAATTGAAGTATAATCACACTGCAATGATGAATATAAGGTTTGGAAAAATAAATCAGCTATAAATCTGAAGCTTGGTGCTTGAAGTATGAGTCATCTGCTTGCAACCCTCATGAAGTTCAATAAAATGGTGTCATGTGGTGCCATGTACTCATAAGCATATTCCTTGTACTTATTCAAATGGTTTCAATGGTGTGCTCCTTGTAGATAGTGAGGGAATCTTCGTAACCCAACCAGCTTATAGATCTCCCTGCCAAAACAAAGTCATTTTAAAAAAAATTGATTATAGAATGAAAATTTTTAATTGATAAGTGAAGATAAAGTCTTCATCTTGATTTCTTCGATGGTGGAGAAAAGATGTGTTGGTGATTTCTCTTTGAATGATCTTCTTCAAGGGTAAGGATTAGATCTTGTTTGTAATGATGATAAAGCCTTCTTTTTTGCACTCTTCTGTACCAGTCCCAGGAAAGCTTGGTTCCTAGTCTTTAGATAATATTACTTTGACTTCTTCTTTACATAAGAATATAATTACATAGTCAACATGAAGACCGATCTAGCTATACTTTTCAACATGCCTATGCGTTCACACATAGTACCTATATAGTACTTGTTATCCATTGGTTGATGACATTCAACTGCCGATTGATAATTTGTTTTTTTAATTGTTTATGAGGGGTAGGCGAGCCCTACAGAGACCCATCCATGGCATCAGGGGAGCCCTACAGAGACGTCTCCATGAGAGGAGGATTTTCAGGTACATTGGTTGTTTAGTTATGTCATGTTTTCAATTAGGTTATATTTATTGTTCGTTGTGAAAAATTGATTAATGTGAATTTTTTTTGTCTTGCACAGGTGGACGCACTCATCCGACTCGTTCACCCAGTCAGGGAATTGAACAAGAGGTGCCCCAAGGACATGTTCCCATTCGCCCTGTTGCTGGTGAGGGGCAAAGGATAACAATGTCTGAGCCTGTGGTATTCATCCCACAATTGGATACTTCTCTAGGTAAAATCTAAATACAAATTTATTGTTTGATGTATGTTTAATTTCAAACTTATTGTGGTACTCATGTACCCAAATTCCTAACAATTTAATGTTTTGTATAGTGGCTCATAGACACATTCATTACTCGCTAGGGGACCATGGTATGAACGAGGGTCTTATACACATTAGATCAATTCCTAGTTAAAATGTTCAATTTTACGTTATATTCAATGTTGAACAAGTGAATTTTTTTCCAAATGACTTGTTTAATGTGAAAACATTATGCTCCATAGGTGCAAATGTTGGAGCTGGACTTGGCTTTATTGCTGGTGAGGGGCAAAGGAGAACAATGTCTGAGCCTGTGGTATTCATCCCACAATTGGATACTTCTCCAGGTAAAATCTAAATGAAAATTTATTGTTTGATGTATGTTTAATTTCAAATTTATTGTGGTACTCATGTGCCAAAATTCTAACAATTTAATGTTTTGTATAGTGGATCATAGACACGTTCGTTCCTCGTCGGGGGAGCATAGTATGAACGCAGAGGAAGAGATAGTTTTTCCAACGGGTATTTTCAAATTACCAAACAAGTTTTTTAAATACAAATTTTTCTTATAAATTATTTAATTTTTAATACGTGCAATAATTTAACATGTTACAGGTGGTGGTGGTCGCCCTCCTAGGGGTAGAGGTCGTAGGGTTCATGAGTTTTCTCGAAATCCGAGCTATGATCCCCTTTACACCCATCCCGGTGATATTCCTGAGCAGATGCCTTGGGAAGATACAATCTCCTTACTTACTGTTGATGGGATGAGGGAGCATTCCATGAGATTGCGCAATGAATTGCAAAGTTGCAATCTCTCTGCCCCTAGTCGAAATTGTCTCCAAATTGTTTTGCACAATTTGGAGAGTTTGATAGAGACTTATCGTGGGGTTGGACCATCAACCCAAGTTTTTTTGACATGATGCGTAGGAGGAGAGCATCAGTGATTGGTATCCACTCCTACAATGAAGTCAAAAGGAAGGTCACTAAAGAAGCAGCCTTGTCACTATTTGACTTGCGGCCTGAAGACAAAAAACGTCTGAAGATTGCAAGATTCAATGATCCTAATATTGCACCCCATATTTATGAGAAGTTCCTGTATGCATACGGGAAGTTCCCAAATAATGATGAGGTGCCACAATATTTTGTTAGAATGTTGTTTGCTCAGTTCCGAGAGCACATGGACCCTAACTATACAGATACTGGGTCCAAATTCTATGGAGCCGGAAAAGGTCGTACATATGAATGACCTGATGCTATGCGAGATGTTGGGTTTAGGCCTCCAGCACCTCGTTTAGTACCTCAACCACCTAGGGTAGTTACACTTCCAGAGGAGTTAGCCCTTATCTCCAGTGTTGCATCAAAAATGAGGGATAAGATACAAGAACATATTGCAGCTGCTTTAGGAGGGGTGGAAGTCGGCTTAGGGACGAGCCAACCTTCATCTAGTGCAGGAGAGGGTTCATTTGTGAGTGTCCCAGATGATGTGTTGAGGGAGATGGAGCGAGATGAGCTTATTAAGTATGCAACCTCATGTAGAGACCACTATGAGCAATCCAGGACAACGCAAATGCACACCATGGGCGAGGTATGTACATACAGGTTTTGATCTAACATGTTTTTTTGGTGTATATATACATTTAGTCTCAAAAAAGTGACGCCAATATATTTATTTAACTTATGCAGTTTACAACATTCCTAGAACAACATTGCCTTTCTCCTCGTGCTTATTCTGTAGATCGTGGACATGATCATGTACAGGTGCCACAGCCATTACTCATTACTATCTATCTATATTTTTGTATGTCAAATTGAAATTGAATTTAAGTCACAAATTTGTTGGTACGAGTCTTAACATTATGGAATTTTCAGGTTAGTGCTACACATGAAGGGCTGCTTGAAGAGATTATTCCTTCTGAGGTTCCAGTCGTGACACAAGTATTGATACTTTTCGTTAAGCATATTTATAGTGTTTATTATATTTCTTTTCGTAAACTTGACTGTTAACTTTGGTTTCTACTTTTCAGGGTACAGAGGATATTGACATGATGCAGACTGAGCCTCAAGGAGATCCCGTAGTCTCTGGGTCCGAGACTCTACATTAAACCATGGTAACCTCTTACCCTTTCTTCGTTGCTATGGTATTCAAAAAATATCTGAGAGTGTACGAGGAGATTCACCTGCCTTTTTTGTAGAATTTGTATCCTAGTTTTTGTATCTTTTCTTATTCAATCAAGAACTTTTTCCCAATTGTCTATGAAGTTATGGATAACTTTATTCAGTTGCCTATAATGTCATATGACATATGCTTTAGTATGATTTTTTGCATTATGACATTTTGTATTGCTTTAGTCATATATGTGTTTCTCATATTACTCTACATTGGTAGAGTTTCCCATATTGGCAATAATGGGTATAACCCATTCCTATATACTCTCAAATTTGTGTATGGATTTCACTGTGCAACAGCTGCAATATGGTATTTCTATTACAATATTATAAGGTTGACCTCAATTTCATCATTTGTATATGAATTATGGTACAGTACATGAATATATGGAAGTGCATCCATCAGTTCAGATATGGCTTCTCTGCTCTATTCATATTTTCTATATTCATTCAGTTTTGCATTGTATACAAAACAATAATATTCCCCTATATATGGTGTCAGGAATCCTATTCAAGAATGGTGTTGCAGTGGGGTAGCTGCAATATCCTCCATCTAAAATATCAATGATCTTGATCATTTTGGGTCGTATTGATTTTCTTCACAATCACATTCCTTCAATAGTGTCAGCATTCATATATATAGTCACAATTTGATCTTCTTAGCATCGTGCTTATCGATCCTTGTTCAGTTTCTAGAAGAATCAATTTTTTACTTTGAATAGCAAGTGGTGAGCATCATTAAAGGAAGAAATTTTGTAGGTATTTGAAGACCAGACCTCCCTTGTGACAAGAATCACTACAAGAAGTCAGGTTGACCATTGGACCTTTCATTAGCATAACTCAAGGATGCAACAAAGAAAATGGTTTAAACGTGAGGTACATGACTATTCAACATTAACTTGACCGATGCATGCTGAATTTGACACAACTCTTATTTAAATTTGCATGCTGAATTTGACACAACTCACTTTGTGAATGGTGACTTGTTCCTCCCCTGTGCAGGATGTTGCTAAAGGAGAAACTGTAATTAAGGAGAAAGAAGAAGAGTTGTATGCCTTACAAGAAAAACTTGTCAGTATGGAGAATGTGAGTTTCTTGTAAAAATGATTTGTGGATGATTTATTAAATTGGAACATTTATTTTAAGCATTGTAGCATCATGCATTTATTGTATTCTGATGTGAAATAAGATTAATAGGAGAATACTTTACCTTGCTTACTGTTAATCAACGCAAGCACTTTGTCCAAGATCCAGCAGCTCCAGTTCCTTATTCTTACTTTAGTATCATGCTCTTTATTGTAATTATCTCCTGATTTCAGATACTGTTTTATTTTTTTTATTTTTTGATGGGATTCCATAATAATCTTGTTGTTATTGCAGGAGGAGATCCAAAAGCTCATTGATGATCACAAGGCCACACTAGAAGCAAGGAAAATTGAGTTTGAAGCTGAGATTGAACAACGACAATCCTTATGCAAAGAAAGAGAGGAAGCTTTAAGATTGTTTGAGTAGCTTAAGAAATTGAAAACAAAGTTAAATGTGATCAGGCTTGGCAGCTGACAATATGATACAGCTGGAAAGATTTATTGAAGGTTCCCAAATTTCTACAAATGAAGGTTTAGTGAACAGATTAGTGAGATTTAAAATTGGCTATAAGCCTAATGAGATCAAATAAGAGGAATCTGTTCGTAGCCTTGCTATTTTTGTAATTAGTGAGATTTAAAATTGGCTATAAGCCTAATAAATAGTTCGTAGCCTTGCTATCTCTGTAATCTGTACTGCTAGAAAATTGGTAGAAACCAAGACTGAAAATATTTGATATATTTTGGAAATCGAGTTTCGGCAGTACAATATGGATTTCTTTTATTCAGATTGAAAAATCTGTGTAGTGATGAACCTCATATTAATATTTATTATTATCCATTTTTATTTATGACAACTGTTGAGTATCGCAAATAAGGTGACTAAAATATATGTTTTTTTCTTGTTTATTATACATTTTCTACTGTGTTGAAATCGAGTATAATTCTTTTACAAATCTGTGCCAATATTTGAAGGCAATGTGCTTTCTTGTAGTGGTGCTAATTCATGGATGTTCACCGAAAATCTAAAGCAGGAGTTGATATGTGGATGAAAGAGACTGTTAACACATGTCCTAAGTCGGCTAGAAGAAGGCAATAAAACGGGGTTTATTGGCCCGAGAATGCACAATAAAGACAGGAGGTTATGATAGACAAATAAGCCAGTGACAGATGGGTACACAAGGGAAAAAGTTCACTTTGAAAGTGGACAAGTTCTCTAGGCAAACTTTTCCCTCCTATACCCATCTATCACTACAACTTATTTGTATGTCATAAAACTCCTGTAGCTTGCTTATCTGATGGGGGTGAGTATTCTTTAATATGCCTCCACTGCTCATCTAATTTCACCTTGAATTAGCATTTGCATTACCCAAGTTGGGTCCACCCAATAAAATCCAAAGAAAATTATGAAGTGCATGATAAGCGTATTGAAAAACACTATCATAACATGGCATTTCATCTCACATTTCCAAAATAAGAAACAACTTTCCAAATTAGGGAATATGTTTCCAGGCCATATCATATGTGTTTCCACATTTCACTGTGTTTTTGGTGATGGTACCAACCATGTACTTGTGTTTCCCACAACATAACCAAATATTTATATTGGTGCAAAGTTCAAACAGATATCACTCTCAATTTATTGAAGCAACATGAGCCAGAATCTTAACATTTTGAGGATATTCTGTTACAGCCTTGGTCTAGAAGCTAACCTATGCAAAAAAGAAGATCATGACTTTTAATATGTCCAATAAATCTTTTCCAGATGGTCACTCTTATAAAGGTAACAATAGTATAAGGGGTATCTTCCTATACCTAACTAGGTGTTCATTTTATGTCTCTAGCTTTGGAGATGAGATTGTCTAAGGCTTACATTGTCCTTCATATACTAGAAAGGTGTTACCCACCATGTGCATTTCAAACACTTTAATCAATCATCATCAATTAGTTCCATCCACTCGGGATTGCAAATCATATTTGACAAAATGGAACCAAAATCCACCTTGCGGTCAATTCAAGAAAAGACTTCAGCCATAGCAGTATTGTTGTTGATCCTACATGATTAATAAATGGACCAACAGGTCATAAAATAAGGCATCATGGCAACAATAAGGAATGGAAGCAACTAGAAATGTACAAAAGCTTGGAATAGTAGTAGCCAAATTCAAGATGGAGAAAAGTCCAATTTCCTTAGTCCTCGGCATTAAATTATATTCAAGATGAGCACTAGATGATGAGATGAGACTTTTACGCTCGTAGAGCAAAATCCCACACCAAATCAAGTAGAACATGTAGTTGTTATAGGTTATCTTACTCATGTCAAATTTGTGATCAATGTACTGTGGTACAGGTGGGAAGCTCTTTGCTTGTTTGATTTTAATAATAGAGTTTTGGTACACGACACAATTATAGTGAATGTGTTTGCACATTCACAAATTTATGCCACATTCACTGTAATTACACAAAGTTTCTCATTTTTTTAACAACAGTTGTGGTTACAATATAGTTCAAGCAGGTGAAAAATGTTAATTCAATTGACATCTAGCACACAAGATTGAATGAAACGTTCTCCTAAGTAGAACATTTTAAAAGTGGGTGTTTCCCATCTGATGTAACATTTTATTTGTAAAATTTTACATGGCCATTGTTTCAAAAGCTTTCTTAAATATCCCCATCATTTTTTTTTAGTGTAAAAAATCAAAGATTAATTGAGATAGATTTTATATTAATAATATCTTTGTTTTCTGGCTGTTGAAAAAGTTCGAAGGAATTTTATTGTTATAGTCTTGGTTGAGAGATATTCTTGCAAAAGCAAACTTTCATCTTTGATTGCTTTAAATTCCCTAAGCATCTATGGTCTTATCTTGTATGTATTTCTTGCTTCTAATTTTCTTGTGAGAGACTAAAATCCCACACTCTACATTGCCATAGTAGTACTAGCATGATGAAGATGTAAATGATTTTTTCCACGACTATTACACTGTTATCCTTTCCAAAACAACTGTCTAGTCTCATCTTGTATTTTTTCTTTGGTATTGTTGCACTTGCAAACTTATTGGGGAATAAATTCAGTGATACATAACCGTAGTGTTCTATTCTAGCAAAACTTTCAAGATATTGAAATCGATTTGGCTAAAAGAGAGGACTCTTTTAGATCTAGTTTCACATTTATTTTAAATTCAAATCTGAACCAGTAAAGAAGCTAAGAATTGACATTTTTTTGGTCACCATCATGACATTGACACTTCAAGCAACATTATATTGACTAGATAGAGTAGAAGGATTATAGGTATGGATCCATAGATTATTCTTTTGCAATCAACCTCCAAATATTATCAAACTTTTTAATATATTATTTACATGATATAATTGCACTCTTAATGCTTTGGGATATATAATATCCAAAAGTTACACACTGGGTGTTGTCAGTGGCAGCGACTGTCACCTTGTCACTAACAAATGGGTGTTGTTTATAGGGTTGCAGTTTCAGGGCTAGGTTTGCAAGGTGGCCTTCGAATCCCTCATCTCTCTGTCAATGGCTTTGAAAGGCTAAGAGAACAGTGGAGCCCAGGGTGTTATAGTTCTGTTCCATGTCATTGTCATGTTCTAGAATCCAGAGACTTCTTCCTGGAGTAGCCTCTGTTTATTCTTTTCTGAGGAATATTTATGCAGGGATAAGAAAATTATTCAACCAATGATGTAGAGTTCTTATTTTCGCATGGTTAAGGAATGTTTTAGATTGTGACATTCATGAAGTTGTTTTGGCAGATCCTCAACATTCCTTCAGTTATGGTGAACTTCATTTATCATTTGATCGGCCTCATTATAATTTTCAAGGATAGCCTGGATGATATTCATGTGAGAAGTCCCCATTTTCTTGCTCGTACAAAAATTAAAATGGTGCGATGCCAAGCTTTATGGTTATCTATGTCTAGAAACTGCCTTCAATCAATTTTGCCCCCTTACCTTAGCTTCTGCTGAAGGGCAAGGAATTCCAACATGAGTCCTTTTGTATTTTCCAAATAGTAATTCCCAGTTAAATTTATTTTGGGTACATGTGTTATGATATGGGAAATAATGAGACATTTTTTTCTCCATCAAAATACTTTAATTTCATATTTCAAAGGTTGAAATCAGAATATACATAGTACTGTCTTTTTAGATCTTGCTGAGCCTTAAGGACTAGATACAATATCACAAATTCCAGTTTTTCATCTATTCCCATTAGTTACACTCTTCCTGTATCAATTAAGACCCCGGAATGTGCATTAAAACACCAAAAAGGGTACATACGTGAGGATTTTCTGCCTTTCCATACTCATAACTTGCCATTTTAGTATTACAAAGCAAAACAAAACTCCTCTGAAGAAGTTAATACTGGAGAAGAAACAGTTTCGTGCTAGAGTTCTCCATACTTGAAATCCTTCACAGAAAAGGGTCCAACCATATTTGTCAATATATATGGTGGGTCCAGAACCAAGCCATTCTTCACAATTTTATTACGCTCGAAGATACAAGTGGCCTCATTGAAAAGTAAGTCAAGGACTTTGAAACATAGACTATGAAAAATTCGGGTTCGAATAATGCCAGATCTGAACAAAGACATTCCAAGGGTTTCTTTGATAGCACCAAACAAGGAGATCCCCCGCATTGTGGTGTTGGAGCAGTATTGTTAATCAAAATAACCATTTCCTCCTCAAATATCTATAAATTTTATTTATACTTGCTTTACCATGTATATCAGATACCTATCAATCACAAACATGAAAAATTGTGGAATTAATGCTCTGGAAACACAACCAACCTTTATTATTACCAACATTAACTTTTATATAGTAGCAGATATGTAGATAAAATTTCCAGCTTCCAAAGAGACAAACTTGCTTCTCCAACATGATGGCACATTCTTAACTACTAACATTTCACTGGGAATTGCTCCCTATCATCGCACTGGGAATTGGAAGCAAGGAATTTACAAGTGAAATAGCTTCATCCAAAAAGGACTTTGAAAGCCATCGCTTTAACTGAATCTGATGACATATAATGTGGCCCTTTTTCCATGCAGCATAGCTAACGGGTGCTTCTAGGTCCTTGAGAAATGAATACACTGCCTTTGAAATGGGAAACTCTCTTGCATCTTTTTTCTATGCAGATTCACCTTGTCTGAAATGAATATACATCGGATGTAGGAAAATCTAATTTAGTTAAAAGATGGCAGGCATCCTAACGAAAATAAAAAGAAAAGACAGAATTTTACTAGAAAGAAATAAAGTGAGCTCCAAACCATAGCTTAATTAAATAAATTAGCTAAGCAAACCATACACAGTGACTATGCTGGCAAGCTGAGGAATATCTTCTTCATCAAGAACCAATCTTTGTATATCAATAAGCCAGACTGAGAGGGATGTCAATGCAGCACCAACAGACATTCTGATTGCAACAGACAAATGGAAGGAATTATTTCATCAAACGAACTTGAATGAGAGCACCACCTTTCAACTTACATCATTATGGACTTTAAAATAATAATTAGAGTCAAAATATGACAATAAATTACTCAAGAATCAAAAAAATAGTCGAACGAGGTATAAGATGGTTGAAATCCCATGTCTGTGCTGACCTCTTGCTCTGTTACACAATCTTGTAAACATGTGAGATGCTTAATTTATTCTGTATAAGATGGTTGAAATCCCACCATGGTTATTAATTATCTCTAGAAGAAAGCAAGGTAAAACAACATGTATTCATTCAAATAGATTGCAATCTACTAAGGTGTCTTCACATGAATGGCATGCACAACAACATTTCTGGATGGATTTTGTTAAAGGCTTCCTGATTTGTATGCTGAAAGAGGCTGTATGCTGTGATGGTTGAAATCCCACCATGGCTATTAATTATCTCTAGAAGAAAGCAAGGTAAAACAACATGTATTCATTCAAATAGATTGCAATATACTAAGGTGTCTTCACATGAATGGCATGCACAACAACATTTCCGGATGGATTTTGTTAAAGGCTTCCTGATCTGTATGCTGTGAGCTTCCCAATGCAAACAACAAAAATTGAATGTCCATTGAAGCATGTGAAATATATAACAAGCAGCATACGTATATGTTTGTGGGGAAAGAAACTTTTTTGATACTTGGAATAGACTCGAACAAATAATGACAGATTGAAGCACATAACACAAATGAACAAAACAAGATTGAAGAAACAAATAACAGATGTCTATGCTGATCTCTTGCTCTGTTACAACATGTATTCATTCAAATAGATTGCAATCTACTAAGGTGTCTTCACATGAATGGCATGCACAACAACATTTCCGGATGGATTTTGTTAAAGGCTTCCTGATCTTGAATCAAAACCTTGATGAATCTGCATCATAAATTATGTACCAACACACATCTAAGCATCCACATGTCAATTTATTTGTTCAAGCAATCCACAATATAGTCTTACACTATATAAAGTCCAATGCATTGTAGCAATTATATGTTCTAACCTTAGAATCAAAGTTCATTGTTCATCTTGAACAATGTGTTCCACTCATATGAAATGTGCTAGTGGCAAATTTTCCAAAATGGCATCATGATCATCTATCGATAACCTCCATTGTCGCTGTTTTTTTATACTCTTCACTTTCTTCAACTGCAGTCGAGTTGCTATGACCAAGTGACTATATTGGGCATAAATAACCTCTGGCTGGTAATCTTGAAAAGTAATATGATCTTTACATTTCTTTACTTCTTCAAAGAAATGTCCCATTAACACCATTGAACCGATTGGGTATGTATAATTTGATGGATCATTATACTCTTGCAACAATGTGGATTTAGACATAGTGCATCGTAATAAATAATAATGCACTTTTTCTTGATTATCTTCTGGTGAAATGACAGCAAAGACATCACCTTCTCTAACCATATCAGAGACACGATCATTATCATTGTCAATGATAGCCACTTCATTGTCCATTTCCTTGTCACTCACGTTTCCAAATGGGGGCAATGGTGTCAATTGTTCGAGTTTCCATGGTTGAAAAAATTTCTTAATTTGGTTTTCACATTCATCGATGGACTCTCTGATCAATACATGCATAACAAAAGCAAGAGCACTTTCGTTTCTCAATGCAATGTATATTTGTCATGTCCCTACTCCTAATTGAGTGTAAACTTCTTGTTTTAGGGATTACACTGGCATTATATGGCAATGATCTATCAACATCACCCATTGTAATATTCCAAAAGTACCTTCTTGATAAAAACACACACATATGTATGAGTCAAATTTTGAAAAATATTATATATTTTTTTGATAACAAAATACGTGCACATATATGTATGTACACATATATATATCTACACATGTATAATATATTCTTAGTTAAATGTGTATGCTTACCTCTGCACATGAGCCATCCTTGGGTTTGATACATGACTTAAATTGCCCTTGCACCAATTAACAACATCTAAAGAATTTGCAAGTCGGCAAGCAGAGTGATTCAATTGATACCTCCTAAGTGCACGTTTTACGCATGCCCCAGCACCATCATGCTCTCCTTTTCCATGCCCTGTCTCAAAGAAATTCCATGTATGTCTAATGTTGATTTTCCTATGAAGACGAGACAACCAATAGAACGATCTTGCTGATTTAAATTGACCAGCACAACCATCTGACCATACCCAATGTTCTTTAAAAGTGACTCTTCGTTTCAACAAATCATTATAAATAACATTAAAACAATGTTGAACAAAACATGTGTCATGTGTTCGATCATCACTGATGTAGAAATGGTACTCCTTATTCACCTCACGATTATTTTCATCGCTATCAAAACCATCCACAGCAAGCTCTGCGTGTCTATACAAAATATGCACAAATATCGATACTTGGTCTGAATGATAATACTCACTTTGTATCTCCTTTTGTGGACTAAACGTGTAATTATCAGCGAAATCAACCACTGATAATATTGTTCCTTTTGGGAACACCTCACGTGATTGCTTGAACTGTAAATCCTGCCATCGTGCTATATGACAATGCTTAATATATTTGTATATTTGCACCTTGAACTTCTCCATAAAAGATGTCACTGGAATCTCTTCATCAAGTAAAGTGATCTTTTTTGATGTTGTGCTTGAATCTGCAACAGGAGTGTAAGTAACATATTCATATCTCTTCCAATTCAGACTGAGATTTGACAGTCTGGGATCATTAGGATCAATGAGATACTTTTCATCATAGAGTGCCAAATGAGAACATTTGTCACATTTTCTTCCACCAACACATTCCTTTTTATAAAATAATTCATTATTCTCTCGTGGACATAATATCTTTGATAAAAATTCACGAACACTTGAAGGAGGAGGGTCATTTGACCAATATTTTATGTCAAAATTTACAAATGTCTCATACAATAATTCGAATTCTACATGGTATCGACAACAACATGTGTCTCGAACAGTGATAGGCCTAACATACCATGGTTTAAGCTTCACAAATGTGCTAAGGGAAATCTTCACATCAATATTACTCTCCATAAAGCTCTCGAATAATTCTACTTGACTGACCTGTGTTATATGTTTGGAATGAGATTCATAAACTCCCTTAGATATACGACGTCGCAGTTGATCCTTTTCATTTGGCGACACACGAGAGTTCGAATCCCAAAAATCTTTTACCCCATCCCTCACACCATCAAGAAGTCTATCATGATATGGACGCCTGCAGATATTAGCCCAACATGTTCCTTCATCATTCTCATCTATTTGAGTTCTAAATTTTGAATGCCTCCATAAACTTTTTCTTGATGTTTTAATCAATTTTGAAGTTGTTGACATCAACCGACTTGATGAAGTTCCTTTCGCAACTGCACCTGTTAAAAGTGCTCTACGAGCATTCTTTGCAACATTAGATCTCCCTTTGGCTAGTATGCCAAGCGCCGATGTCACATTATTTGTTACCATTTCATTTGCTAAAACCTCTTTTTCACTTTTAATGCCCAATAATTCCACAACATTTGTGAGAGATTTGTGCTTTATAAGTCCACGTAATAGTTGAGCTTGTGCTATGATAGATAAACCTTCAAAAGTATGTTTCAATACAGATTTTACTTTATCTCGAACTGTCCTTTTAGCCATTGGTGGTCCCAATTCTTCAATTTTAGTTGCATCCATATTTTCTAGAAACTTGTAGTTGTATACAACATTATTGGAACTTCCAATTAATTGTAGTGAAATTGGATGTGTGGTTGCTTCTTCTTGTGGATCTGATGCTGTCCCTGCATAAAAAAACAATATTAAAACTTATAATTTGAAATTGACATGTATAAAAAATACAAAATTCAAATTGAAGAAACTAAATTGACTCACCAGTGACATTGATATCAATTATATTCTCGTTGACAAGTTCCTCAACATTTCTCATTTCCTCGTCATTGTCATGTACCTCTACATCTATTTCACGATGCTCTACCTCCACATTTCTTTCATGCCTTAATCTTTCCCTTTCCTCTCGCCATTTTTTTTGTGATTTCTCATTTTTCTCCTTTAAATCTTTTCTTTTTCGATCATACTTTGATATGCAATTCCTTTGGTTTCCCATGTTCACACAATTGGAAACCTAAAATCCAATTCTATTTGGACCAAATACCTAACAAAACATAAAGAGTTCAAACTAAGTACTTCATGCTTTCATAGATTGCAAGATTGAAAAAATAATCCATGTCTTCATAGAGACATTACATGCCAAAATATTTCATGCATGCACCCAAAAACATTTCAAAAAAAAATTTTGCACCCACAAAAACTTTCAAAAAATATTTCCCACCCAAAAAACTTGAAATTATTTTTTTTTGCCAAAAAAATTTTTGTGCACAGAAAATAGATTGGAGAACCCTCACTAGATTGACAGTCACCCCTAAAAGCCAGGCTCAAGAGGGAGAGCTAATTAGAAGAAGGTTGGTAAGATAGATCAACCTTTGGTCATTTCCCCTGGCCAAAAAACCCCATTGGCTAGCACCTATAGCCTAGAAGTAACATAGCCATAATTTTGTATGTGGAAAATTCAATGAAAAATATAAGTAACATAGCCAAAATTTTATATGTGGAAAATTTACAAGCTACATATGTGCAAATTTCCAAACTACAGGGAAAGAATTCGGACCTCCGCAGTTTTCGTCGGAGCTGTGTGCAAACTTTCGCGCGAGAAAACTGTCGACCAAAAAATTGCGTCGATTTTTTATTGGAACATTTCATAAAACTCTTATATATATAACATTCAATAAAACTCTCGGCCGAGAGTTTTTATAACTCTTGTCCGAGAGTTTTATTTTAATAATATAACCAAAATTCTTCATTCGCGCGGCAGTCTGCACTGGTTGTTTTCGCGAATCCCATTTCCCATCTCTGCTTCCCTCAGATTCTGGGCGTTTGAAGGAGTTCTCAAGGAATGAGAAGGCTCCCTGAAGGAAGGAGATTTTGAATTTGGAGAGTGGAGTCGCGGACGTCGTCTTTGTTGAGGAGAGGCAAGACTTATGGGAGTGGTCGTGCTATTGGTTGGAATCTGGCTATAGTTTGATTATCTGGATGTAATAGATTTAGATGGTTAGGAATGAATTATACGGATGGTTTTGAGATTGTTATGATAGTTTTTCTCTTAGTCATTGCCATCTATATTCTTATTGCCATATATAACCAACACAAGTCGAATGATTAGCCAGGAGGTGTATACGTTACACCAACCCTCTTCATCACAGGAGTCATCAGAGGATTCAAACAATCTGGAATCTACGTGGTGTTTTGCAAGATGGAGTACTCTATGGAGAAAGTGGGTAGATACTCTAATCATATCTAGGCCCTGTAAAAATTTTTGTTTCCGATTATGTGAAAGGTGGTGGGCTGTTCCTGGGTGTTATTGTTGCTGTTGTTGTCATTTTTAATGGCATACTATTTCTGCCTGGTTTTTCCCATTGCTCCTTTCCATCTTTGTATTTTCGGTGATACATTTCAGGTTAATTTCAAATTTTTTTTGGGATGACAGTCTGGAGTTATACTTCTAGGGGATGCAATTTGGATGTTGATAATTGAATGCAGCTTGATTGGTTGGTAAGGAGGTGTCAAATATTAATAACTTATGGCCGCTTGAACATGGAAGGGATTAGGCTCTGTACTTGGCATCTTTGAGTTTTTCGTAATCACATAGCTTTTCTTTCTCTCGAGGTTGTATGCAGACTACCTCTTTTATGTACACTGACAGTTACTAAATATGGGCTGCCAGACTATATTAGATTGAGTGCTCAGATGATCCGCTGGAATATTTACCCTATGGGATTGTCATGCCTCATTATGTGAACGGTTTTTTCCTGAATATTTTATTGTAGTGGCGGCTTTTTGATTTCATCAGTCTATTAAGTCACTGAAATTTTTTTTTTAAGTGACTGACAAATCTGTCTCTGGGTGGTCATTGGGATTTTGTCTACTCAGAAGATTAGGGGGAGGGTCCCCTTGGGATTAGACTTTCCTCTTTCGGATTCTTCCTATCCTCTTCATTTAGTCCTCTTTTAAGTACTCACCCACGGCATGAGGTGTGGTGGCACCTGATATCTGACACCTGATTGTGGGTTTATTTATTCCTCTTTTCCTTTTAGATGTACTTTGCCTATCTTGGATGATAGCGTGTTTTCTTCGCCCATATTAATCTTTGCCTTATCCTTCCTAAGTCGCGGAAAAATACCATTTGTTTTGGCTATTTCTCCATCTTTTTGGCCGAACTCCCGAGGAGTGTCCCCTGATGTAACTGGCTTACAGAATCAATGTAATATTTTTTTACAGTGACGGCACTGATATATCACTGTAATTCTTACGGATTAGAACATCAGGCAAGGTTATTAACAGGCTTGGAACACTTCACCTGGCAGTGAAGTTATGGATGTATTAAAATCAACACCGACTCAGGAGGAGCAGTAAATTGAACATGAGATTGATGATTTAATCATCCAAAGTGCTTTTGGTAACGGTGGATGTTTCCTGACAATAGAGATTTAGATAATCTTGTTTGAATTTGACACAATTTATTTTTCTTATGTTGGTTTTTGTACACGAGCTGGCTTTCGTTTTGGTTGGATCCACAGTCATTATCAATACTGTGCACCTTTTGGAGCAGTCATGGGTTCACACTTGGTTTTCACAACATCTGAATGTCATAATTGTGCATCAGGAGAGCCGGTTTCTTCTAACTGTTTCTTTCATAACATCATAGTTTTTATTCTCATAAGATGCAATGGCTTATAGCTTTCTCAAGGGCCAACATTAGACACATCAAGCGAGCCTGTTTTTTTCTATGATTATTATGTTTTTTCTTCAATCCTTATGAGTTCAGAAACAGATGGCAACATTTCCCCTTATTAAGGGCTGATCTGTTGATTTTTCTTTATCTGGACTCGCAATCTTTTTGGGATGTTATGCACCCATATTTGTATGATCCCCACATACTGTTCTCACTTCAAGACTCCTCCTTTCTTAGAAGTTGTCACTTTGGAAACTGTTTACATGATGGGAATGTAATGTTTTGTTAAATGCATTGTTAAATAAATGAATTTTCATTCCATGCTAAACAAGATACAAACATTATGGAAGGATTGACATTTCTTCCAATGAAGTAGAATAACTTGATAAATTGTGTGATGGTTATCATTGTTGATCAGATGTTAAAGAAGAGAATTTCTAGCATATGCTTTATAAGACCACTTGGGTAAATAGTGATTAACCCTCAAACCAACTATTAGATTCGTTTCTTTCCAATTTCTTGCTGCTGTGTTCTTGCTAGTTATGATAGGTGGTGAGTTTATTTAAATTAATTGTGAATCATCGGCCTTGATGACAAGCTAAAAATTTAAATTTATGTAATTATTCAGTTTTCTTAGTATTGAATCTTGCTCACTTCCAAAAACCTTGTTTCTAAACTTATTGGTCCTTTATATTTTAACCAAGACCTTTCTCACAAGTAGGAAGCCATTGTGAAGGGAAATTATTATAATTGTTTCATGTATCCATTCTCTCTGATTATTGTACTCCACTGTTTTTAGATAATAATTCGAAGCAAATTATAAGTGAAAATTTTGTCAACTTACTCACAAGTAGGAAGCCATTGTGAAGGGAAATTATTATAATTGTTTCATGTATCCATTGTCTCTGATTACTGTACTCCACTGTCTTTAGATAATAATTCGAAGAAAATTATAAGTACTTACTGGAGGCTTGTAAATCTACATTTCATTGGTATTTTAGTGATTGTTTGAAGGATCCCTTTTCTTTGATTACTGTACTGATCGGCTATGGAATATGAGAAAGCTAGAGAAGTAACACAATCTCAAAACTATGGAATATCACTTTTGGTGTCATCCACACTTTCTTGTATGTCTTATGGAAGAAAATGTAGAAATTTGCTGAATAATAAATAATTATCCACCGAGACTATCTTGATCACATACAATTCGAACTTATATGCAACACATAATCTCTTCCACTCCAGATCAACTCAGATCATCAAGCATGCGGAAATAAAATCAAGTGATAACACATCAAATCATCATACACATTAACACAGTGTGTATGGGGAAAGCTTATAGCTGAAAACCCCGCAGCTATTGTGTATATTATAATGGAGAAATCAAGTAACAAACTCAGTACAATACTCCTCACAAGTACTCAGTACTTTCTCATACAGTTACTCACAATCTAGATCATTTTTGAACAGGTTACTGGTTCAAAACTCCCCGCCAATTGCCTTACCTCTATTGCTTGTTTCAATGCTATGGGATGGCCTCTTTATATAGAAAAACCACCAGCCTGAACTGCGCAATCATCATGGGCTTACTCCACCTATCTGTTGGAATTTTGAGAATTCCAAGCAAACAGTGGAGAGAATAGGCTCCACTTCACAACACAGAGAGATTAAAAAAAAATCTTTCCAACAGGAGACAGAGTTTCCCAGACTTTTAAAACAAATTCTATTTCTTTAAAAAACTTATACAAGTCTTCCTCTTAACAGAGGGATAACAAAAGTGGTTGACTGCTTCAGACGCAGTGCACAGAACTCTCTATTCTCTCAAAACAATACTCTGTCTCTAAAAAACAACACACTGCTGTGTATTTTCACTCCGCGCTGCTGTGCGAATGCAAATTACCATTACACAGGCTTGCGGGCCTTTTGGCTTTTATATACCGCATATAAAAAAAAACTTTACATATATTTATATAAGACTTTAAACAAAGTCTATTTAAAATTAAATACATGCGGGCCCTGCTTTGAACACACGGTCAAAACATTTAAATTCAATGTATAAAACAATCGGGTCCGCGATTTAAACAAACAATCGCACCAAACAAAAGTTCCGATTGCGATTGACCAACCGGATGCGATGGTCATATAAAACATGGCTCATATAGCAATCGGGTCCGAACTTTAAACAAGTGCGATCGGACCTCATTCAAAAATGTTCCGATTGCCGATCATAAACGGATGCGATTCGGCTTATTAACTCCGGCCTATTCCTGGATCGGGTCCACCACTCCAATCGCACCAAAAATACAAAGGCATGCGATCAATCAGAAGTTCCGATTGCGATTACAACGAACGCGATGGACTTATTAACTCCATCGTATGACACCATTGGGTCTGCCAATTTCAACGGTGCAATCGGGCCCAACACTTAAGAGTTTCTGATTGCAATTGGACAACCGGATGCGATTGCCCATTCAACTGTGGCATATAATATCATCGGGTCCGGCCTTTGATCGGAGCACGAAACAAAAGCGCCCCGATTGAACCTTGCGATTGCGCTCATGCGATTCCATTGAGGTGTCGCCACGTGGTCAAGTGGACCCACGGGCCTCCGCAGCTGTGGAGGGCGATTTATAGAGAGTTCGGTTGTATGTTTTATATACAGCCGTTCCATTGTGGAACTCTGCCATATCAACAAGACACTTGAGTATTGTTACATTGCGATTTGCGATCAAATCGCAATCGCATCGCAGATCTCTTCATCAACAAGACACTGCTTCAAAATTAACTTTGGTTGTTGAGGGCTTTAGAGCCCGAAATGACTGGTTTTTAATTTGTTCTGCTCCTCCGTAGTTCTGATCTACGGCTTTCTCCATTTCTTCTCCAAAAACAACTCTGCCCCATCACAAAATTAATTTCATCTGCGATCTGCGGCTGCACCCCATCAAAATTGAATTCATCCTTACGAATTTCTCCATGCTTCTGTTTGTGTTGAAAATAGCAACAATATAGTCACAACTGATAGCTAACTCCACCCTTTCATCTACCTCTTTCACTGGTCTCCACTGAACTGATCATGCACTGTAGTGAACTGATGTGTTCCTGAGTTGAATAATGAGTTACTAATTAATGAATTAAATAATATTTAATTCACTCCACTCATAACTAATTGATTAGCTAGTTAAACTAATCTCAATCAGTTCAACTAAAATAAACAGAACACAACTCCACTAGCTGTCTCATTAACTCCTCCAAACTTCTGCCACTGAAGTCCAACTGAAGTCAACCATGCATGATGCCATCAAACACTTGGGAATCACGTGATTCCTCTGTCAGATGCATGAGCCACTGCTGTAGCTCGAACTGAAGTGCTCCAAGAGAGTAAACTGTTGTTTATAGTCTAAATATTATTAAGGGTAAATAATATTTGACTTCCCTGTTTTAAGGAGAGGCAGTCTAAAAATAGACTTCGACCTCTTTGACCTCAAAATAGAGTCTCATCTATTTTTACCAACATGACACATACTTCAAGAATCTCAAACTGGAATCCCCGAACCATGCTCCGTATGTCTAAAAATAGACATAGTCTAAAAATAGATTTTGCGCTAGAATTTGCCTGCGGGCCCACTTAGTGAAGGCGACTTCATTTCACAAAGCTCCATCATCTTGCTGCATTTTCAACAGAAAATTCCACACAAATCACCCTGTTACACATGCAAAATATTCGGGCATGAAGAATTTGATGATAATACCTGTAAGCTCAGTTAATTTGGTATCATCAATGATCCAATGTTGGGTGGAATGGTTCAAAACTCTTTTCCATCCTATTTCTGCAAGTAATCTCTATATGAAAGAAAAGGGAAAGAACACAATGATGCTCTTTTGCAAAATGCACTACAAGCCTGGCTTTACCTCCCTTCACCTTTACATCCCAAACTACAAACTCTAGTTTCCAAAATTGAGATTCTTAACTTTTACAAATCCCCATTGTTATAACTGCCTGTGTTGCAATCTTTAGTTATATCTCAAAGGAAGAAACAGAAAGCACTGAAGATATATTCAATGAATAACTGTACCAGAAACCTGAAGTAAAGACCAAACATCATGACTCATTTGAACCACATTAGGCCTCCAAAAACCTGAAGTAAAGACCAAACATCATGACTCATTTGAACCACATTTGATGGGACATTCTTGAAGCCAGATTCATAATGTCCTGAAAATCCTTTCCTCTCTTACGCTCACGAAGATCCTTTAACATTATTACAACTTGGTATTGTTTCTACTGCCCCTTATACCACAAAAGTAAATGTTGAGGTAGTATTTTCCTATATTTAATGTCACATAAGGAAAATATTTTCCCTTCCCAGCACAACCATTTGGCCTATAAGATGGATTTGGCCTAATGATTAATAAATCTAATATAAAGAATTGTTTTTTCCATAAAGGTTTCCAGGTTAATTTAGGGCATCCATGTGTCCTATTTTAGTGTTGCTATTATCCTCTAATTCCTCTCTTTCATTTTATAATATAAAAAGGACATTTTTCTTTTCATATGATGTCATTCAAAAAATAAGTTAAAAAATAATTTATGGTTTAAGGTGGTCTATCTTCTTTAAATTCAAGTAATTTTACAATCCATGTGGTAAAACCAATCCTTTTGTAAAAGTCTATTGTTAGAGCACTCATTATTAAAAGTTGATTGCTAAAATTCTAATTTACTCATTTATGTAGTAATGGTAGTAATCAACAAATAATAAGTCAAACACTAGTGGTCAAAATCAACTTCTTATCATTGGAATATTATAAAATAATTGTTGAATTTGTTAGTATCTATGTTGTTTTAATTCTTTATATTTATAATTAAAAGAACAAAAAAATCCTTTATATTAAATCTATGATTTATAATGGGGTTTACAACATGTAAGAAACAGAGTATGGAACTACGCCAAAAGAAGAATTGTTGCAACAAGGAATGACATTTGGTTTTGAAGCCATGTGCACAATTTATGAGTCACTTTTTGCTATGGTAAATTGCTATTCAGCTTACATTGATGTATAATATTTATTTCAATTTTCATTATTCTCACAAATATAGATACACTCATTACACTTTATTTTTATATTTTCACATGGAACAAGATCAAGAAGAAAAAAGGAATTGATGCAATAAAAAAAACATTCCTCCAGATAACCCAAGTCATGGAAGTAGCTTGAGCATTAACAATAATTCCAATGAATAATGATGATCTATTTGGATATCAACGCAACCTATTGTATTTTTTGAAATATTTTTCTTTGAAAATCAAACATTTTGTTTAAAATAATGGACAATGTCTCAATTGAAAGACAAGGGGTTACCAATAACAATCCCATTTTGTATGAAAAACAACCTCTTATTGATATATACCACAATGCAATTTAATTTATTCTATTGTGTTATCCAATGTCATTGTGAAATCCTACACCATTGATAAATATATGGATTATTAAATATTATAATGAAGCAATGTGAAATATGATAATATAACAAATTAATCCAAACATCATATACAAATGAACTAATAAAATTTTAATTTACGTGAATAATATTATAATATATATATGTCAATATTTTTAGGAACATTTTTTTTTTAATTACAATAATTTCACTGCCACAGGTTGATGTTTTTGAAAGAGAGAAAATCTCATACAAAAAATCATTACATCTAAACATAAAGATGCAATGGTGCATTATTTTATATAAAATCACCATGAAAACATCTTTTTTACGTGACTGGTGCCTTTTTGGAAAATGACAATGCCGAATCATTTATTTCTTCAAGCATTGTTATTGTTTGAAATTAAAAATTTGGTGGATTTATATTCTTAGCGCACCAGTGCTTTGATAGAACTAACACACTGATCCTACAAAATATTATTTCCAGCTTGGTGCATCATGAAAATTAACAACACCGAAATTTTTAAATAACCAACGCATTGTGGCATTTATATAAACGATACACATCGATGCTGCAAGTTTAAACTAAATCACCGACTCAACAATTTTTTTTTGCGTGCCCCGATGTCGTTCCTTACGAGAACGCCCCAAGGCTTTTTTATCCATTAGAAACAATGTGATATATATTATGCACTGGTGTAACTATTTTCATTCAATGCCTTTGTGCTTTTAGTTATGTTTTCTGTCAAGTGCATTTATATATGTAGAGTACTAATGCTACTTGTTTCATGAAGTGCACCGCAAAAGAAAAAATCTGCTAAAACTTCGACGGCCCATATTTTCTTCAATTGTGATGAAGTTACGTTAAAATATATTTTAAAACATCTGCTATCACAGAAAAATGTTTTAACAGATATTTTTTTGACAAATTTTTCCAATTTTATAACACTAAAAACTTTCGTTATGACCTCTGCTAGAAGGTATTTTCATTGTAGTGAGTTTGGGGAAATAACAAGTATGTGGGACAATTTCATGATAAAGGCCAGATTGGACGACTTGAAAATATTATCTAAATCACTGGAACAGTCAAGAATGTCCTGTAGAATCTCCAAAAGGTCCAAGGAGGAATTGGAATCATATACTTTGGCTTCTCTATTCCTAAGGGGTATATGAAAAAACACCATAGAGATTGTGGATTTGTTAGTTGATTTTATTGTTTTCTCCATGTTTAAAATTGCAAAGAAAGGACAACGAAGAAATGTTGAATTATGAGTTACCCAGTAACTCGAGATAATTAAAAATTTAATGTTGATGAGGAATTGACAATATACACTCTAGACGGGATTCACTATAATTCTGCAACTATAGATCAAATAAAATAATAGGCGGGATGGGCTTTTATCGAAACAACTTGATGATGTGTAAGGGCCCACTCACTTTCCTACCTCTCCTGGCAGGTACATGTGTTTCCATCAACATCCAATGCGTGGTTTTCATAAAAGGCATTAACCATTTCTAAGGGGTCCCCATAGTGGTTTTTGAAAATCATGGAGGATCTGTCAAAATGAATCATGGTCATTGATTTGGAGATGGGTTGGTTAGTATCCTGATTGTCGATGGGTACTCATCCTCTAAATTTCAATTGCTTTAACATGTTATAAAGCCTTTGATTCCTTAGGTTGATTCCAATGAGAGATGATTCAATGCAAAAATTCTGCACATTTAATTTCGAATTTATAAAATTTTTACACCAACTTTTATATATTTTAAGGTTTCTCTTTTAAGGCTGAAAGGTTAGGCTTGTATAAAATGTATAAATAAAATTTTGAAAAGAGACTGCGGTCCTTGATTTATTTACCATTCTAACTCTTCATTCTTCTTCATTTTGGATTCCATATGGGTAATAATATAGACCATGACCTTATGCACGACTTCCATTTGATTGGCTAGGTGTCTCATATCCTTCCTTATCTCATGCATCTTGTCACATTAACACCCTCTAGGAGGAGGATAGCTATCCATGACATGAATGTATCTAGGAATTTCCAAAATCAAAGACTCTAATTATTGCTAGATTTAAGACTACCAGCACATAGGAAAAGGAAAAAAACAAGAGGATTGGAGGGACAAATACTTTTTAAGTGTTTGACAAGACCAATCAGCTCAATAATCACTTTAAAATTAAAAAAAAAAAAAAAAAAACTAAAATTACAAGCCTATACATAATTTCAACTAGGAAAATAGGTTCATTACCATCCATAGGTGACCCGCAATTAGCCATTAACCATTAACTAGTAGAGTAGTAACATTATTAATTTTACTAAGGATAGAAGTATCTATTGTAGATAATTTCATTCTAAATTTTTTTAACATTGCATTCACCCAATGCCATAATAAGTAATTATATAGAGCGAACATTAGTAATAACAATGAAACAGAATAGTCCTAGCTCCATCATGATATCTCTACCATAGGATTCGACATATCTCCTTCATATATCTATAATAATCTTTTCTCATATCACAGATAAGGCCTAAGGAGGCCACAACCATACCCAAGAAATTAGGCCCATTAGGGTATTGTTACACCACAAGAATAAGGCCCATTATGGTGTTGTGATGTTATCACAAATAAGAATTCCCAAGGAGGTGGTTTTCATACCCAAGAACCAAGGCCCATTAGGGTGTTGTTACACCCCAAGACCAAGGCCCATTTGGACATTGTTACATAACAAGAATGAGGTTCAATTTTGTAAACCCATAGGATGGAATGATAATTATATCACTTCCAATTAATTATATGTCCTAGTGTGCATTTATTTGAGGCACAAAAACCCTTCCTTTCACCCTATGAAATCTATGCCATTTGGAATATTCTTAAAAAACATAAATATATATGTAAAAAATTAAAAATATTTAATTGTGTTAATGTTACTTATGAGTAAATAAATAATCTCCAAATTGAATCATTCAAATTTTCCTTGAAATGAGGGTTGGGCATGCATTTTATGAAGTAGGATAAAATTTATTTGCTTCACTAAAATGCACAAGCATGCTTCATTTCATGGCGAATATGATCGATTCAAATTGAAGATTGTTTATTTTACTATTTTACACACTTTTATATTGTTATATATTTACTAACCAATCGAGTAGTAACAATGTTAATTTTCTTAGGACTAGAAGTCTTTATTGTAGACAATTGCATTTTAAAACATTTTCAACATTTTCAAATCGTGTTAACCCCATATAATCATAAGCCATTATATAGAGAGAAAATTAGAAATAAAAATGCAAAGAAATAGTCATAGGTCTATCATGATATATTTTTCATAGGGCTGAACATATATCCTTCATATCTATGACATAAGATTTTTTCATATCACAGATAAGATGGCCCAAAGAGGCCACTGTCATACCCAACAAATGAAGCACATTAAGGCGTTCTTAAACCACAAGAATGAGGCCCATTCAGGTGTTGTTACAACAATATACTGAGGTACAATTTTGTAGCCTGGGATGGAATGCTCATTGTATCACTGCCAATTAATTACAAATCATGGTGTGCATTTATTTGAGCCACACAAACCCTATCATTTACCCTAAATCAATTGAATTTAGAGTATTCTTGAGCAATAGAAATATATATTTGAAAAGGTAAAAAATATTTAATTGTATTAACATTACTTATGAATAAAGAAATACTCTCCAAGTTGAATCATTCAATTTGGCCCTAAAATGAAGCCTTGGGCATGTATTTTTGTCTAGCAGGACAAAATTTCCTTGTTTCACAAAAATGCACACCCAAACTTCATTTGCTAACCAATATGATTTATTCAAATTTTCAATGTTTTATTTTACTATTTTACACACTTTTACATTTTTATATCTTTACTAACTAGTAGAATAGTAACAAATTTGTTAATTTTCTTAGGGCTAGATGTATTTGTTGTAGATAACTACATTTTAAAACATTTTCAAATTTTTCACATTGCGTTCACCCCAAATCATCTTAAGCAATTATGTAGTGAGATAGTTAGCAATAACAATGCAATGGAGAAATCATAGGTCTGTCATGTTACCTCTATCATAGGGCTCAACATATCTTCTTCATATATCTGTCATAAGCTTTACTCATGTTACAATTTTGAGTATTCCTGAACAAAATTAATATATATGTGAAAATTTTAAAATATTTAATTGTGTTATTGTTACTTACGAGTAAATAAATACTCTCCAAGCTGAATTATTCAATTTGGCCTTGAAATGAAGGTTGGGTGTGTATTTTTGTGATGCGAGCCAAAATTGCCATGCTTCACTAAAATGCATGCCCATGCTTCATTTCTTCGGAAATTTGATTGATTCAAGTTGCAAATTGTTTATTTTAATATTTTACACACTTTTACATTGTTATATATTTACTAAGTAGTGAGTAATAATAATGCTAATTATTTTGTGGCCAGATGTATCTATTGTTGATAATTTCATTTTAAAACATTTTCAACATTTTCACATTGCATCCACCACATACCATCATAATAAATTATGTAGAGAGAACATTAGCCATAACAATGCAGTGGAAGAATCATAGGTCTGTCATGATATATTTTTCATAAGGATTATCAAATCTCCATATCACTGTCATAATATTTTCTCATATCACATATAAGAAGTCACAAAGAGGCCATTGTCATACACAAGAACTGAGGCCCATTATGGAATTACTGCACCACAAGACTAAGATATAACTATGTAACCGATAGGATGTAATGATCATTATATAAGATAAAAATCTGATCAATTTGAAGAAAACCACTTAAAATAATTTTAGAAATTAAAATAAATAAAAAATATTATATACATTAATAAGCTATAATTTATCAATGCACACCAGGGAACGTGGCACCCTGTGCACTTCCCGATGGGGTTCACTTGGGCAGCCCATGTGGCTCTCGCTACTCGCATTTAATTGGCTCTTAACTCACCACCCTGCGCGAACGTTAATTCTCTCGGTTGGCTCGCCAAGCGCCTGGTTATGGCGGTTCTATGTGAGACGGATTACATTTGCAATTGCTCGACTGGTGTGGCGGACGTTCATGGATCTCCTCCTCCCGTGCATGCGATTTTCTCTCCAGGCTGCGCTGATGCAAGTGTTAAAACGAACACTGGGAGGCGTTGTTCGTTAGCCGCTTGCTTTGAACCGGTTCCGGATTATCATTTTTCTCACAGTCCGTGGTGCAGTGTCAATCCTCCCTCTGTTCGTGGTCTCAGTGGTCTAGTTCCTGCTCCCTCACCTCAGCCCAGTGGCGTCCCGGATTTTCATTTCTCCCCTTCCAATTCAGTTTGTTTCGTTGAGCCTGGTCCTGCGTCTGTCACCATGCCTCGTCTCCGCGAACGCATGAGATGCAGACGCGGACCCAGTCGTGGGCAATCCAACCAGCGGCGCCCTCCTCCTAGCCATGGCTCTGTCCCTACCTTGCCAGAAGAAGATGGAGCCCCTGTACCTGCGTTTTGCGTTGATTTCGTCGTTGCTCCCATCGCCCCTGCCCCTCCACCCCCTGCTCGTGAGTCTCCCTGCGTCTCTCTCCCTCCGGTCCCTTCTGTCGCTCCTCGGCCCCTTCGACCCTCCATCAGACAAACCTCTAAGCGTGCTGAGCTCCAGTTTGATTGCACCTCCTGCAACGCTACCCTCACTGCTTTTATCACTGTAAAACTTCGTGAAGAAGTCCCCAATTTGGCTCCGCCCTGTTCTGCTACTCCTCTCTCCCCTCCTAGCTCCAGCTCCCCATGCGCGGCTCCAGCCACTTCTGTTCCTCCTTCTCAGCACGAGTACAGCATGGCGATGGGGCGCACCGGTAGAGGGAGAGCTCTCAGCGAAGGACAAGAGGACAGAAGCGACGCTTATGCCTGCAGAGTCATCGAGGAACCTCCCTCTCCTACTCATGGATAGTAGCTGTAAAGTCACTCAGGTTTTTTTGTTCTGTTTCTGTCGGAATCATATGCTTCCAAGCTTTACTACTCTGCTGCATAAGCATCATGGATAGCAGCTGCAAAGTCACTTAGGTTTTTTTGTTCTGTTTCTATCGGAATCATATGCTTCCAAGCTTTACTGCTCTGCTGCATAAGCATCATGGATAGCAGCTGCAAAGTCACTCATGTTTTTTTTGTTCTGTTTCTGTCGGAATCATATGCTTCCAAGCTTTATAAGCACCGTACTATTTTTAGTATTTACTTTCATGTTAGCTTGTTTTGTGTAAACTTAAAACCGGTTTCCCTTTCATGGGCGGTTCAGACTTTGTGGTTTAAAGGACTGGTTTCCCATCCTGGGCAGTCCAGACACTCTTTGACTTGCTTCATTATCAAGCCCAGTGCTCAGGCTCACCAAGCTGACGTTGTGGCAGTTTTGTACCAGTAATTTTATACTTAATAGAATTAGTAATAAGCTATAATTTATTAAAATCCAATGTTAAACATTTTTAAATGTTTTGGCCTCAATATTTTATTCAATATGCAATAGATTTAATGGATGTTTTCACACATAATTATTTTTTGCATTATATAGGTTATAAAATATCCATTACAAGCCATCTAATATTAAATAATTTGTATTTATACTTCATAGCATCATTTCAAAGCTATATGATTAGCTCTATGCATTCAACACAATATACAACGAAAAAATCTTGAACCCTCCTCTTGAGTTGACATAAAAAAAACTCTACTCCTACTTTGACATGATTTTGTGATGTATCTATATAACTTCACATTATATCCATTTCAGTTCTCTAATGTAAATTAGTTGGATATTAGTTTGAATTTTGATTAGTTTAATTATATAAATTTAATTATTGATAAAATTAGATAACATTAATTTATCAAAACAATTTTTATTATGTTATTTTTAAAGTTGTTGAAATTAAAAAAATTATAAAATTATATAATTAAATTATAATTTCATCTTTAATTATTAAATTTTTACTTTGATTTTTTTGTAAGTTTAGCAGAGCCTTTCTATTTTCCATTAATCAAAAAAGAGAAAAGTAGGTTATAATGAATAATGCTGGAAACCAGGTCTATTGGCCACCTTAAAGAGTCATAGGCCATCCAAAATTCATAAAGTTTGACCCTAATATTGTTTGCTATATCCAATTTATTGTCCATTACATACAAGAACTTCAGAAATTAAATGCTACCTATAATATGCATGTCAAAATGACAAAAAAGAAAAGGATTTCATAAAACTCAATCATCAGATCGATCGATATGTGTCGAGTCCTTAAAATTGGAGCTAGACGTATCCACTTGATTCATACTTTTCAATTGGCACTTCCTGCGGCCTAGGAAGAAGTTATGGTGGTGTTGCATAAGGTGGATTTCTTGGATATCCCTTCTCATTTAAGCTAAAATAGAGGCAGCTTTTGCGTCCCCTCCAATTTCCTGAACATTGACTATGGCATTTGCCAGTCTATATTTCAATGTCCAATAAGTATGGATAGACTATTGAAATAATGACAATCTACTTCTAGTATTACATGGATCCCTCAGAAACTCCATTTCCTCCTCTTGTATTTCACCCTCCTCTTGTTGAAAATGTAGCAAGATGATGGAGCTTGGTGAAATGAAGACGCCTTCACCAAGTGGGCCCGCAAGCTATTTTTGGAAAGTGAAAGGTCTGGTAAATGCCCATGCAGTCAAGGGGTATGATGTGGTCTTCAGCGAAGGAAAGGCTTTCCTGCGCAGGAAGACCACTGGAGAGACCCGGAAGATAGGGGTTCGAACCAAAAACCTTTATCAGTTGCAAGTAGATGGCTGCGCAGCAATGGCATGCAAAGCAGGAGAAGTGGTGAGCCGAGATGATGAGGGCGAACTGTGGCACCGGAGATTGGGCCACCTTCACCATGGAGCTTTGAAGATCTTGCAACAGATTTCTACTGGGCTTCCTAAGGGCACCCTTGCGCAGTCAGATCAGTGCAAGGGGTGTACTTTAGGAAAGTTTGTGAAAGCCACCTTTCATGAGAAGGATAGTCGCGCCACGACGATCCTTGAGAGAGTCCACACAGACGTGTGTGGTCCTTTCTCAGTAGCTTCGACAGCAAAGCACAAGTACTACGTGATCTTTGTTGATGATTTATCTCGAAAGTGCTAGATCTTCTACATGCAGAAGAAGAGCGATACATTCGGTAAGTTCTGTGAGTTTAAAGCACTGGTCGAGAAGGAATCGGGGAAGAAGCTGAAGGCTCTCAGGAGCGACAATGGTGGTGAATTCATCTTGGCTGAATTCAAGGACTTCTGCAGCGCAGAAGGGATTCGGAGAGAGCTCATCGCACCCCATAACCCACAACAGAACGGGGTGGCTGAGCGGAAGAACAAAACTATTGTGGGTGCTGCACGGGCGATGTTGCATGATCAGGGCCTACCCCTTCACTTTTGGGCTGAGGCATGCAACACAACAGTATATGTGCAGAACCGTTGTCCTCACAAGATTCTTGGCATGAGTACACCAGAGGAGGCTTATTCTGGCAAGAGCCCTGACATTTCCCATTTGCGGATTTTGGCTCTCCTGTCTACATGCATGTGACGAAGGATGCAAGGAAGAAGCTGGATCCAACAGCCGAGGTTGGAATATTTGTGGGGTACACTGATACACCACACAACTATCGGGTGTATGTGTCAGATAGTCGCAACATTGTTGTGCGACAGGATATTAAATTTCAGGAGGAGAAAGCCATGCAGTGTTCGCTTGAGAGGGAGCCACACTTGCATGCAGAGGAGGAGCTGTTAGCTCCCAAGGATGAGTCTTCGGATGTGGATCAGCCAGTATTTCATGATAGATCCAAACACATCGACATCAGGTACCATCATATCAGAGACTGTGTTCAACGGAGGATCATGATGCTTTCATATATTCCCACGGAGGATCAGGATGCAGACATCTTGACGAAGGCGCTCACCAGGAGCAAATTCGAGTTTCACAGAGGCAGGGTATGGGTTGCAGATAATCCATATCTTGCTGAGAGGGAGTGTTAAAAATGCAGCGAGATGATGGAGCTTGGTGAAATGAAGTTGCCTTCACCAAGTGGGCCCGCAGGGTATTTTTGGCTCAAAGTCTATTTTTAGACTATGTCTATTTTTAGACATATGGATCATGGACCGGGAGCTGTAATATTCTATTCTTGGATGATTGGTCGAGTTGGTAAAAATAGATGGACCTCTATTTTTAGCATTTAGGTCGAAGTCTATTTTTAGACTGGCGGGCTAAAAATAGATCAGTTAAATATTATTTACCCTTAATAATATTTGGACTCTAAACCTCAGTTTACTCTCTTGGAGCACTTCAGTTTGACCCCCGGATGTGGGGCATGCATCTGCCAGAAGGATTTACGCTTTTCCTATGGGTTAGTTGAGCCAATGCATGGTTGACTTCAGTTAGAGCTCAAGTGGCGGAGTTCGGTGGAGTTGATGCAACAGTTAATGGAGATGGTGTTCTGGTTAACTAAATTTGAACTAGTTGTATTTAGTTTAACTGGCTAATACACTAGAGATGAGTTGTGTAAATTAAATATTATTTAATTCACTAATTATTAACTCATTATTCAACTAAAGAACACATCAATTTAACTCATTGCATGGACAGTTCAGTGGCGACAAGTGAAAGAGGTAGATGAAAGGGTTGAGATAGCTATCAATTGTGACATTAGTTGTGCATGAGATTTGCACCACACTTGGAGGAAATTACCAATGAGAATTGCGTAGTTGGAGCTAGTGAGATTCGAACTTGGATCTCTCATTAAACCAGCGTTGATTGCGCAATAGAGGCAAGCAATTAGTGGATGAGTTTTGAACCTTTGACTTGCTCAAAACCAATCTAGTTTGTGTGTAGCTTTGTGAGATAGTACTGAGTACTTGTGACAAAGTTCATCACCCTATGACAAAGAAATGTATTGAATTGTGCAAGCCTATTGACACCTGGTTTCACCTCCATCTCAAGAAAGAACAAAGGGGAGAAAGGCAACAAGCCTCCGAAACCCTCCACCAATACAACCCCCACCAACACTGCCTCAACCCAGCGAAACAACTTTGAAGTTCTGAGAAATCTTGACTCATTGGAGCACCCTATAGTCTCCCAGGCCCCCACTGATCAAGATCCGTCATTATTAAGTCAATCTTTGATTACAACCAACGCCCCAAGCACAACCTCGGATTCAATCCACGCCCAAGCACCGCAAAACAAACCATAATCCTCTCCCATTCAGATTAATACCAGCCACACCTCACTGCAAACTCCTCAATGCACAGAAATGCAAACAAAGCAGCCATCCTCAACCACTTCAAACAATCCTCTGGAGGAGATCCTAGGCGATCTAGATCTCCAAAAGGTCAATGAGCAATGGTCCAAACTGGGAGTCGATGCCATTCCCCAAGAACACTTGGAGAAGATAGAAATGGAATACCTGCAGCTGGAATACATCAACCAAAATGCAGCCAAAAGGCAATGGGGAAATAGCAACCAAACGGGCATTCAAGCCAACCTGGATTTGGATCAATACAAGCTACAAGGACCAGGAAGAAAAAGAGGGCGCAAATCCACAAGACACCAAATACAAGAACCAGGCAGACACCTAATCAATGAAGGAAAAATCAGGGCCTTGGTCCTATCTGCTCCAAAGGTAGCTCAATGAAAATCACAACCTGGAACATCAGGGGGCTCAACGACACCACCAAAAGAAGGATCTTGAAAAATCGCTTATTCTCGCTACGCCCGTACATCATACTTCTTCAAGAATCAAAATGCTCTCCCAAAGGCACAGAGACACTCAAAAAACTTGTTTCCAACAGTCATCACTGCATAAGCATAGATGCTATCAGGCAAGCAGGAGGGTTACTCACGTTCTGGAACAAAATAAAATTCTTCTTGAAAAATGCTCTGTCCACCAAGCACTCGTTATCGAACATTTTCAACATGCCAGACTCAGGGCAATCGATCTGCATCACCAACGTGTATGGACCCCAACGAATCTAGGAAAAGCTGAAGATGCTGCTAGACCTGGACGAAGTCAGACAACACCATGGGGCAAACCACTGGATTTTAGGCGGAGACTACAACATGATCACCAATCTAGCAGAAAAAAAGGGAGGCTTACGAAGATTGGATAAGGACTCGGAAGAATTCAACACCTTTATTGTTGAATCCAAACTCATTGACATCTCCACAGTCAATGGTCTGCATACCTGGAATAATAAGCAAGGAGGAAACAAGCAGATAGCATCAAGGCTCGATAGGTTCCTCATGTCGGAATCCATTCTGCTGCAAAATATCGACATGGAGGCCAGCATTCTGCCTATCAGAGGATCTGATCACTGGCCAGTGCAGATTCACTTCACCAATTTGGATAAGCCCCACAACAGAAAATTCAGATTTGAAGCCTTCTGGACAGAGCACCCATCATTCATGCAAAACATACAACGCTGGTGGACTCAAGCCACCATAAGGAGCGACAATATCATGTACATATTCCAACAGAAGCTCAAAACAATAAAAATCAACCTCAAACGTTGGAAAAAAAACACCTTTGGCGACATATTTCAAGCCAAAAAATAACTCGAGGAAAAAATGGCGAACCTCCAGCAATATTTGATCAAAGAAGGGCCTAATGATGAAAGAATAGCTCAAGAATCAAATCTGCAAAGGCAATGGGAAGAACGGTTAAAACAAGAAGCGCTTCTATGGAGGCAAAAGTCGAGGGTGCAATGGTTAAAACAAGGAGAACGCAACACTAGTTTCTTCCATAAGTCAACCATCCAGCATAGAGCACATAATCGCATCCTCTCCCTCAAAAACGCTGATGGCGATCAAGTTTATAAAAGGGAGCATATAGGATTTGAACTCAACTCTTTTTTCACTTCTCTTCTCAGCGATCCCATTCAAGATAGAACCCGAGCCATCAATGAAATTATCGCCGCCATTCCCAACTTAGTTACAGAGGAGCAAAACTCCCTCCTTCTAAGAGAATTCATTGAGCAGGAGATTGAAGAAACAATCTTCAACATGGCCTCGAACAAGGCTCCCAGACCAGACAGCTTTACAATCGAATTCTTTAAAGCTTGTTGGCCCATTATTAAGGCTGACCTTCTCAACCTAGTAAGGAACTTTCACAGAACCAAGAAAGTTTTGCCTGCCATCAATGCCACATTCCTCACCTTAATTCCCAAATCAGACCAGGCTGACTCCCCCGACAAGTTTCGTCCCATAGCCCTTTGTAATGTCCTTTACAAAATCCTTTCCAAACCGATGGCTAGCAGACTTAAATCTGTCCTCCCCTCAATCATTTCTCAGGAACAAACTGGCTACGTTGAAGGTAGGCAGATCACTGACAGCATAATCCTCACTCAGGAAGTGTTGCATTCTCTCAAAACAAAAAGGACTCCAGGTATGCTTATCCAACTTGACCTTTCAAAGGCCTTTGATAAAATCAACTGGCACTATATGAGAGCAATCCTCCAGGCTTATGGATTTAGTCAGCAATGGAAAAATTGGATAATGGAACTGGTCTCAGGTGCTTTCTTTTCAATGCTACTGAATGGAGGACCCCTTCAACCCTTCATTTCGTCCAGAGTTATAAGGCAAGGAGATCCCCTGTCTTCGTTTCTCTTTGTCATTATGGCAGAAGGGCTAGGAAGATCCTTAGCCAAGGCAAAACAACAGAATCAACTCAAAGGCATCAAACCGGTACACCAAGGACCCACAGTAACGCATCAGCGATTCGTAGATGATACAATGCTCATGGGCGCCCTCATAGTGCAAGAAATTCGAACCATCATATTTTGTGGAAAACATGAGGTCACCTCTAACGATAGAAGAAGCTTTGGATTTTAAAGATCAAATAGAGGATGATGTCATTAGTAATTTCATTAATAAATCACAAACTGCATCTCACTTGCAATGTCACATGATTGAGGCAGCGTTCGACAATAAAGAAGAAGAAGATCCTTTTAAAGACATCCATGATCAAGAAATACCTACTACCTCTGTGAATAATACTAAGGTTGTAGAAATTGAACCAGGAAAAACCTTGAACATTAACAAGAATCTCACTGCTGAACAAGAAGAGAAATTGGTCCAATTATTACGAAAATACAAAGCAGCCTTTGCATGGGATTACCTGATATGAAAGGAATTGACCCACAATTATGTACTCACCACATTTACATTGAAAAATACGCAAGACCCATTCGTCAACCTCAAAAGAGACTAAATCCTCACCTTAAGGATGCTATGAAAGATGAATTACAAAAATTATTGGATGTCAATTTTATCTATCCAATATTTGATAGCAAGTGGGTCTCCCCATTAGTGGTGGTACCTAAAAAGAATGGAAAGTGGAGGATATGTGTAGATTACCGTGAACTCAATAAAGCAACACAAAAAGACCACTTTCCTCTTCCTTTCATTGAACAGGGATTAGACACATTGGCAGGAAAGAAGTTCTTTTCATTTCTCGATGGCTTCAATGGATACAACCAAATTCAAATTGCCCCTAAAGACCAAGACAAGACTACTTTCACCTGCCCATGGGGTACATTTTCCTACCGAGTCTTACCTTTTGGCCTATGCAACGCTCCTGCTACATTTCAAAGGGAAATTCTCAGCATGTTTGCAGACTTAATAAATGAAGGTCTCGAAGTATATATGGATGATTTCACTCCTTATGGGGATGATTTTGAACCTGCGTTGCAAAATCTAGAAAAAGTATTGCAAAGATGTATAGACACTAGGCTTTTTTTAAGCAATGAAAAATGTCTTATGATGATGACTGAAGGAGTTATCTTAGGCCATTATATTTCAGCAGAAGGAATTCAAGTAGATCCAGCTAAAATTCAAATACTCTTGTTAATTCCTACACCTACTACACAGACAAAGGTACGTAGCTTTCTTGGATTTTCTGGTTATTATAGAAAATTTATAGAGCATTATTCTCGAATAGCTGCACCTTTATATGCGCTGACTGGAAATACTGATTTTGTTTGGACAAACAAATGTGACAATGCTTTTAATGATTTGAAGAAGCTCGTTGCAACAGCCCCTGTGCTGAGGGGCCCAAATTGGAATTTACCATTCCAAATTTCATCTTACGCCTCAGACACAGCAATTGGAGCAGTACATGGGCAGGAGGAAGACAAAAATCCATATGCAATTTACTACATTAGCAAAAAATCTGACCCCTGCCGAATTAAACTATACTGTGACTGAGAAAGAATTTTTGGCTGTAGTTCACGCTATAAATAAATTTAGGCATTACATAACTGGGTATCCTGTAGTGCTTTACATAGATCACTCTGCCATTAAGTTTTTAGCAAATAAACCTGTTACGAATGGGAGAGTAACTAGATGGCTAATTTTACTGCAGGAATTTGATATCACGATCAAGGATCGACCGGGCAAAGAGAACCCTGTAGCTGACTTTCTGTCCAGGATGCCAAAGACAATAGATGTAGAACCAGTTGAAGATCACTTCTCGGATGAGCATCTCTTCGCTGTTACCACCAGAACACCGTGGTATGCTGATATAGCGAACTATTTGGCAATAGGTAAATTACCCAAACATCTATCCCTTAATGAACGAAAGAAAATAATACATCGTAGCACCCGTTTTTCATGGATAGGAGGTTACTTATTTCATACAGGTGTAGATATGCAAATAAGAAGATGTGTTAGGGACGATGAGGTATATGATATTTTGAAAGCGTACCATGACGGACAGTGTGGCGGACACTTTGCAGATCATAGAACAACACATAAAGTCCTACGGACTGGCTATTATTGGTCTAATATCTTTAGAGACGCAAAAAAATTTGTGCAGGCCTGTGATAGCTGTAAAAGGGCTGGTCGACCTGGGCAGTCTGATGAAATGCCCTTGAACCCTCAACTAGTGATTGAACCCTTCGAACGTTGGGCCCTTGACTTCGTTGGTCCTATTAGCCCTCCATCGAACCAGAAAACATATATCCTAGTTGCCACTGAATACGTTACTAAATGGGTTGAAGCAGAGCCTCTTTCAAAAGATACAGAGGATTCCGTGATACATTTTCTTTTCCAAATTTTCGTGCGGTATGGCCTCCCACGAGACATAATCATAGATGGGGGACCACAGTTTATAGCTAACAAATTGGCTGAAACATTACAGAATTACCATATTCAACGTAAAATTACAACTCCCTACCACCCACAGGCCAACGACCAAGTCAAAAGCACGAATAAGGTAATCAAATCTATACTGACAAAAACGGTTGCTTCACATAGGCGAGATTGGGCCTACAGACTACCAGAGGCATTGTGGGCGTACCGAACGACATGTAGACCTACCACAGGACATTCGCCATACCAGTGGATATTTGGAAAAGAACCCATCTTTCCTATCGAATTTGAAATTCAGACATTACGAACAGCTCAAACGATAGGTCTGAATTTAGATGAAGCACAGGCAAAAAGACTGCAACAACTGAATGAATTGGATGAAATCAAAGTCTCTCCTCTTCAGCGCACCGCATTAATCCAGCAATAGAGAGCAAAATGGCATGACGCCCACATTAAACAAAGGATCTTCCATGAAGGAGATTGGGCACTTCTATATGATTCTCGGTTTCAGGATTTCCCTGGAAAACTCCAGACTAGGTGGCTTGGACCCTACGAAATTTAGAAAGTGCATGATAACGACACTCTCACACTAGTCACCATTGACGGATATGGGCATTCCTTCAAGGTTAATGGCCATCGAGTTCGATTATATCGTAAGCTGCTTACCCGTGAATCCTTTTGCCAGCAGTGAAGGGAAGACTCCACCATTGAAATTCTTGCTGAAGGGGAGAATCCCTCTCCTGCGCCAGTTTGATAAATTGGTTTTTTTAATTTTTGTACATAATGCATTCTTTTTTTTCTGTTTTTGGTTTATGTTTTTGAAATTCATTTCCTTGTTAATACTTCTTTATTTCGTTTGAATTTAGTTTCTTTAAAAACGAAAAATAATAAAAATTCTGTGTTTTTTTCGCGTTGTTGTTCCTTTCTAACGGAACAACACTTCTGCTGTTCCTTTTGAAAGGAACAGCAGTTTCGCAGAGTGTTTTTGCTGTTCCTTTTAAAAGGAACAACACCTTCGTAGGATTTTTTTTGCCGTTCCTTTCGAATGGAACAACAGTTTCGTGCAGTGTTTTTGATGTTCCTTTCAAACGGAACAGCATGTCCGCAGAGCATTTCTTTGCTGTTCCTTTTGAAAGGAACAACAGTTTCGCAGATTATCTTTGCTGTTCCTTTTGAAAGGAACATCAGTTTCGCAGATTATCTTTGCTGTTCCTTTTGAAAGGAACAGCAGTTTCGCAGATTAAAGGAACAGCAGTTTCGCAGATTATCTTTGCTGTTCCTTTTAAAGGAACAACACTTTTTGAACGATTGTTTTAAGTTTGTATTTAAAGCACGATTGTTTTAAGTTTTCAATACAAAAATACAAAGAAAAAATAAAGCACTTCCTCAAGTATGTATGAAGGACAATGGTTCCATGGGTTACAAAACAACTCTGTCAAGGTTATGGACACTTGTGGGCAGCAGAGCTCTGTTAATGGTATTGAAGTCATACTTATACAAATCAATAGTTATTTAACCCTCTTTCCTATAATTTTTATTGAATATCAAACGAAATGCATAAAATTCCTTAAGTTCTATCCCCGAACCATCACACATGAAAAATATTATAAATCGGACATATTACTTTAATGTGGTAAATAGCGCAATTACATTAATCTTTTGCTGTCCCTTCACTTCATACTTGAATTATTACAACGCGATTCCCTCATTAATACCGATTTTTCTTACGCATCGATTTCAGTAATTACTTAATTTGATTGAGTTTATCATGATTGTGCCTGTTTTTTCACTGCCATCCTATTGCTGTTCCACACATCCCACCTTAATCGACGGTCGAGGTCGACCTTTCATTCGTTTGGGGGGCGGAAATATCTGCATGAAGATCAGAGAATTAGTAAAACTCTCGGACGAGAGTTTTTCCAACTCTCGTCCGAGAGTTTCTCCAACTCCCGTCCGAGAGTTTGCCCGAGAGTTTTGTGACCACAACTCTCGGACGAGAAAATGAAAAAATCTCGTCCGAGAGAATTTTAACTCAGGTTAAACCCGACCAAACTCTCGTCCGAAATATTTAAAATCTCTCGGACGAGAACTTTTAAAACTCTCGGCCGAGAAATTTAGTTGACTTTTTTCTCGGCCGAGAAATTAAAAATTTCTCCCGAATTCTAACCATCCACCAAAAACTGTTTCCCAACTTCGCGATTTGACCCTAAAGAGATAAATTTTTTTGTTATGGATAAATTCCACAAACATACTTGGGAGAAAGAGCTAGGGAGAAAGAAGAAGTTCTACATTGAGGAGTTTAACCCCACGCATAACCATCAACAAAAAGCATACATAAGGGCTAATATTTCTTGGAGATCTAAAATTCTTATTGCTCAATTAAGGAATAATTCTCATCAACTCCGTTATGAAACAGGGTGCTGGAAAAGGAAAAAAGAAATGTGGGAGGAAAGAGTACGTATTTTTTGCTCCTTATGAAAAGTGGAAATAGAAAAACATTTCATTTTAGAATGCGAGGCCTTCAAAGACAGTAGGGAAAACTATGCAGGTATTCTGGCAGCTAGTTCTTGGGATAATCTATTCGCCGAAGAGTTGGTCGATGTTCTGAGTGGTCATTGTAAAACTTCACAGGAAAATGGCCGAATACAAGAGTCAGATAGAGAAGCAATCTGTCCCATAGGCTATTTTTAGTCTCGTGGACTTTAAAAATTTCTTTCTTTCTTTCTTTCTTTCTCCCTTGCATTAACTGTTGGATTGGATTGGCATACCTGCATTCAATTTCCCTATTTATTTGTGCCCGTGTTGGGTTTGCTCCGTTGGGTGGAGTTTGAGGCAGCTGGGCCGACTTCCAACACCAATACATGGTACAAGGGGTTTTTTCTTTCAGCGAGGGGTTTTTTTCTTTCAACTAGCGAGGGCATTCCATAATATCTAGCCAGACGCTTCAATGGTTTGGTTTCTGAGCTCATGATACAATAGGTAGGATCGTCATTGGACATATGCTCATATTGTATATCTGTTCAGTTTAATGAAATCATTGAGTCTGTAATCCACTATTAAATCTCTTGACTTACCGAAATTTTGTTGCTGCTACCATTTTTTCTCAATATTGTTATGAAGGAATTCAAAAAACCATTCCATCCTGAAAATTTCAGTATGAACCGTTTCAGAAAAATGCCCTCATAACTCACTACCTGCATGTATATACTTGACCGTCCTCTGGTCTCAACATGCATGTGCTTCGTTGCACTTGGCATCTCTACCAGACGTCAACTTTGTCAATTTATATTTTTTTGTGACATGAAATGTATAGGGTTTTCTTTGTTTTCGCCTCTCAATATGCAAAAAATTTCCCACTTTTTTCTATATTCCTCGCTGGTTCTAATGGAAATTTTCCATGGTAAGATAGATGTTTGCTTTCCAGCAGAAAATTAAAAACCATGCCAGTTAAAGGAAATATTAACTTCTCATAAAGACGATGGTGTTTATTGTCATATTCAAATGTTTTTCACTAGATGAAACTGTCGTGATCAATGGTATATCAATTTATGTCTTAGAAGAATATGATAGCTCCACCTTCGATTTGTATGCATCCTCGTGAAATTTTTTTAGGGCTAGCGGGCGAGCTTATCCTAGGATAAGTCAAATTTTCCCGTCTTTTTTAAGTCACCAACTAAATAATGGAGCAGAGCATTATCAAAATCTTCGCCACCAGTATCAAACACAACAACCAAGCCCTCGTTCACATTCATGCCATAAGAAATCGATGTTATAGTAGGCTCACTAATGATTCCTTTAACATCCAACCCTGCAATTTTACCAGCATCTTTGGTTTCTTGGCGCTGAGCATCATTGAAACATGCAGGCATAGTCATGACTGCATTCGAGATAATATTTCCAAGGTAACCCTCAATAATTTCTGTTATCTTGGTCATCACAAATGCACCGATTAAACCCGTTCTACGTTTTACCAAGGGTTTGACTGCAGTGAAATCTCTCTTGTTTTCCATCCCTCAAGTTATTGATTGTTTTTTTATTAATGCCTGTTCTCCCTTCTATTAATTTTTTTGGCTGATTTTTGTTAAGATTTGATTTTCTCATGTCAATAACCCTTTTTCTATATACTTTAAAGCTTCTTGGTGTTTCCTTCTTTTCACTTTCTCTCTCAACCTTGTATCAAAGTTTTTGGTTAATTTTTTTTTATTATTGTTTGTTTTTCGTCCTTTCAAATTTTTTTTTTTTTTTTTTTTTTTCGCTGATTTTTGTTAGGATTTGATTTTCTCATGTCAATGAATCTTTTTCTATATACTGGAAGCCTTCTTGGTGTTTCTTTCTTGGTTATTTCACTCATAGCATTGTATAGTAGCTCTTCATTTACGTTATTATACATATTTTATTTTATCTGACTCAATATGAGGGAATTGTCTATAATGAAATGTTTTGGCAAAATAAGTAAGTGAATATTGAGCTTTTCATGACTTACATTGTAATAGCCGAGGTGGTGTTACCCTAATTTGAAACGATTTTCTTGTAGCCTTTCAATATATTTATTTTTTTCTTTAATTCATACTTTTGATCCCATCCTCTACCTCGTACTCTGTGAAGTTGTCCTATGCTTTTTGATCATCTTTTATTTTTTGGGTGTATCCCACAAATAACTTTTTTGTTGGCCAACTATTGTTTGGGAATTCTATTATTTTCCTGTTATCTTTGTTGAACTTTCAACTCTTTTGGTATTTATCTTGAGCAGCTTCTATGAACATATATGATTGCTGAGTGCGACTTGTACTTACACGTTTTCTTTTGTATTTGTTGAGTTGTGTATGTATGGAATCTATTAGATCCTTGGAATTTAGCATTTCAAATTGTGCTCTATTTTCTTGTTTGTAATGTTTATGCTTGCTGGTCTTATTTTTGCAAGAAACTGATATGAAACAAAGTGTTTCTTGACACTTTGTGGACTATATATCCAACAAAGAATCTCTTGACAGTTTGTGGATTATTTTTGGTCATTGACTAGTCTCTAATTTTTCATTTATTTTAGTTGGTGGACTATTTTTCCTATCACCATATGTTTTGTTACATTTCATTTAACCAAAGTTACTAACTATTTTTGTGACAAGGAAATATATTTTTTATTACATTTTATTTAAGCCAAGTTACTAACTGGTTTTGTGATAGGGAAGTTTTTGCTAGCATTCAAATTGTTTCACTTTAGGAGGGAGTTGGGAGGGTTTGATTTGGGTTCATTTTTTGTAGTAGTGGTGGAATATTCTTCTTATTGACTGTTACATCCTTGGACTGTCAAGTTATACACCCTAGGGAATCTTTAGGATGCCCTCAATATTCCCTGGGCATGGTTTCACCGCTCTCCTGAGATTGTGGTTTTGCTCCGCTCCTTGCTCTGCCTGGGCGCACTGCGGAAATGCCTTTTAATATAAGTTGAAGGGAAACTTTTACAAAGCGCGCCCACTGGCACAATGGTAATTTTGGTAAATGGTTGGAGAGGGGTTGGGGGATCAAATCTCGCCCCTCTCAAAATAGTCATATGCGGTTATGTTGGTTTTTGTTTTCTTTTTATTTGGGACCACCCACTCGGGGGTCGGCCATGTGGGTTGGGCGGGTTCAACCCCCACCGGTCCCCTCTCCGATGCCTCTGTGTTGTGCGAAAAGATAGGTTGTATGGGCGGTGGGCGGGTCCGCTCGACGCAACGCGACCCAACCACACCATTTAATATATGGTGGTTCCTATTTACGGTGGTAGATCTGGGGTGGCGGGGTTGACAACCTGCCCCCAACCATTATACACTATATATCATAGTTATGGGGTTGGCGGGGTTGGTGGTTCGCCACCTCATTTATTTTTTTTATATTTTTTTAACAACTATGGCCTATTTTAAAATATCTCGAGCATGGAGGTTATTAGGAAAATTAAACATCCAATTAATTTTCCAGCTTCTTGGGTGCTAGGTTCCCTGCCGGTTGATGGTGAAATTGTGTGACACTTAAACCTGGCCCACTGCATAACTTGACCTCAAATTTGACTTGCTCTAACTTCTTCATACGACCTCGGATTGAGGTGCCATTTGCACCGTTGGATTCAGAATGGAGAACACTTCGACATGGTCCTAGTATTGTTCTCATCTGTCCACTTTGATTTTTAAGCAATTTTGACGCCACTTGTCCTTTGAGATCCTCCTGTATCAATCCTCCCCACTGAGGAGCTTTTGGACCACCAAAATAAATAACACATCCAACACACTGTTTGTGTTCTCGCCAAACCACACTTTCAATCACATGCACGCAAATCTGGTACATCCTTTGCAATCATATACAAACCATACATGACTCAATCAAACCCACACTTGCCAATAGTTTATAATACACACTCTTTGGTCAAGGATTACATGATAGAAATAAATAATTCATCTACTCATAAGGAAAGGACAAAAATATCTTCATTGCATTTCGAAGCGATGGAGGACACATCATCACTTTTACATTTATCTGCAACACATGATTTACAAACGGTGGCCATAAAAAACTAATACCTCTAAAAAAACCATATTTTACTTAATAATGTAAATGGGTCATCTCCCTATGGCAGATTTTCTTGTGGAACATATTTGATGACTGGAGCCTTCATGGGTGATTTTTGGGCCTGAAGTGTTTGACATGCAGATTTATGGTGTTCATCCTTGTGGCAATGATTCTTCCTCTTCCAGACATTCTGGATCGTCTTGGAACGCTTCCTCCCGATGTGCCTCTGATAAGTGTTCATGAATCCCTCACTGTCACTGGAATGTGATGAGGCTCTCTCATCATCTATCGTCAGTGGGTCGCTGACTATTTTAGAGCATTCCCCAACCTCCTTCCTGACATACCCAAGTCCTACATGACGGGGTAATTCCTCTACTTTGATGGGGTTTATGATTCCCTGGTCATTAATGTTGAGGCCCTTTCCTTGATACCCCATTTTATTTAACAGTTTGGATCCAATACCTGTAGTATTTTTTTCAAAAGTAGCGAAATCATCATCATGAAAAGTATATGAAATTGAAGGATCACTCTTTACCTCAAGGGGGTTATGCTGCAACTTTTCCAAGGCCTCGTCCTTAGCTTGCAACTGGCGTAGCAAGCTTTCTCCTTTTCTGCTTCCTGTAGGAGTCTCCTTAACTCAATATTCTCTACTTGATTGCTTTGATTTATCTCCTCAAGTTCCCGGAGCCACACCGTATTGGGTGAATTTTCATTTTTGGTACACTATCTTTTGAAAAAAAAATTTCATCACATGAATCTGACCCCAAATCGATGGGTCCATCTATTGTGATTCCAAGAGCTGCAATGCTCCTTTCGTCACCAGAATTTGATCCCAATTTGATTAGTATTCCTCGAGCAACTCTTGTAACCGTGATCTTCTTATCTTCCTCTGATTTAGACTTTTGATCTTGATGCATGGTGGCAGCTCTCTTCTGCCTCTCGTTTCTGTCATCCCTCTTAGATCTCAGCTGAGGGTGCAGTTTCCAACAATTCTCTATGTCATTTCCCTCTTTCTCACAATGTGTACAAGAGGGCTTTGCTCCTCTTCTCTTGGCTGTTGCGGTTCTTTTTGGGTGGTCATTCTGTTCATGTGTCTCCCTGCTTTCAAGATGCATGGCCTTCACACTGGCCTCATCGATAGTAGCAAGCTCAAAATGTAATGTTCCTAAATTAGCTAAGCTAATTGGAACATTAGTATTTTGCTTTATTTTTCATGTTTATGAATAATCGACTAATGGAGGACATGCAACACTCCTTAGATCTAAAAATAAATACATGCTCAATGTGAACATGATTAAATATGAGCTGGTTGCATAAAAACCACTTGTGTATGAACAGGGATAAGCTATTTCACTGGGTCAATAGGACCAAATCACAAGACAGTCCAGGCGCATTGAACCTCCTAAGTGACCTACGCAGTTCTAGAAGGAGCTTCTAAATGTGAAAGGGGCTAATTCAAGTGTAGTGGTTTAGGTTTTTGCACTTCCTCATTTTATAAAAAGGAGGGAGAGGACTCAAGAAAGGGTTGTTGATGATTTGTGGTTGCTTGAGAAACTCGAGTTCTCTTGGCAGGTTAGCCAAAGAGAAGAGGGTTTCCAGTTTAGGAATCCTCTCTCCTTCCATGGAGTAGCTCTTTGGAGAAGGATGTGCTGCATTGATCCACTATCCGGCATTGGGCCAAGCTTCTACTTCCAACTACAATGCAGATCTTGTTGAGGGTTTGATTGCTATTGAAAGCTGCAGCAAGTGGAGTTTAGATCTTTTCAGATCTAAATCATTTCAGTACTTCTTTTCAGTGGAGGAGGGTTCTAATCCATTGGAGAGCTGTATTGAATGATTTGAGCTTCATTTTAGATCTTGGCATCAGGACAATGTGTTCTTCATGGTATACTGCGCAGTTCCTTCCCCAGATCTGCGTTATTGCTGAAGGAGCAGCGTTGCAGGGCTTTTGGCATCACTTTGGAGCTAGATCTCTGATGTGAAGGAAGCCTCCTTGCATCAAGGGTGATCCTTGGATTAGCCAACCAATCCAAGTCTATTTATGATCTGATACATTCACTGAATTTTTTACTTCAGAAATTTTGAATCATTCTGTAGATCTGCTGCAGTAAAACTCAGATCTTCTTCGACATTTTCATGTATTGCTGAAATCCCCAAGGGGAATGTAATAAATAGCCATTTGGGCATTTTGATTTGTTATAGATCTCTGTTTTAATGTAATTATTAGTTGTAGATCTGTAATTTAATAAAAATAAGCTTCAGCCTCCTGTAACTAATGCTGAAGGGTTTATGGGTCATTCTCTTGTGTTGGAGCACCTCAATCTTGAGGGATTTTCTATGTAAAACTGTTGTTTAACCTTGCTTAATGCTTATGCCATGTTCATAAACTAATTATCTGATTTTTCATACTATTTTACATCTTATACCTTCAGAAAATATGCTGCCTTTGCTTCAGTAAATTTCTGCATCTTCCAAGTCATGGGAAATCAGGGTTTTTCTTGACTAGTCGAGAAGGAGGGACTGTTTAACTTAGAAAAACACATTTTTTTTACTTAAATTCGGCATGTAGATCCATATTGAACTAATATAACATATCCCAGAGCCATGACCCTTATTTTTACGCAAATTTCTGATTATACTCATTTTAGGGCCAAAATCCTCACTTTTCCCCACCTTTTTGCCCGTAAAAGCAGAGTAAAGGTTGCTGCAGCACTTGGAATTGGTTTCTGAGTGTTTTTAAACACTTTTTATGATATATGAAGCACACATTCCTGAAAAATGCATTTTTTAGGCATGTCTTGCTGAGAAATCAAATTTGGGAACATTACACAAAAAATAATGATGAATGCCTTATGTAACCATGTAAAGAAATGATATACTTAGTTACAATATTTGGTGAATCTAATGAAATGTTTAAGTTCAATGCTTGTTTTCTAAATTCTTCAGTGAAGTTTTGCACATTTTGGCCTTTGCCTTGCTTTAGGTGTTGCCATTCCATTAACAATTTTTGCTTTTAGCCCAATGGGTAAAACTGAGTTTTCAATATAGAAATAAAATTTGACCATGAGGAGAGAAGGTTACCCAGATTTTTGCTGCCATGCAATTCACTCTCCCACCAAATGAGAGCAGTGCCACCCAGTCGAAGGGATACCAATTGGATCTTTGCCTCATCTTTCTTGATCTATTGAATCCGGAAGTAGACCTCAATATGTCTAAGCCAATTGTTGAGATTTTCTGCATTACATTCTCCTCTATACATAGGCAAATCAAACTTTAAATCTAGTTTTAGGAAAGGTTTCGTAGATGTATGTCTATAATGTCTACGAGAATGATGAGAAGAAGAAGAGGAACTATCACTAGAAGATGGAGAGGGAGAGGTCGCTTCTCCACCATCTCCATGATAATCTGCATCTGTCTTCTTGGGCTTGATGGTCTTTTGATACTCTGCAAAAAGTTCATCTACTTTCTTTGCCATGTTGTAGAATGCCTTGCAGTAGTTCTGCTCATCTTCCCAACAAGCTTCTTCATCTTCCATGTCTCTTCTTCGTGGTGCATGTCCTACTTTGGGATCAAAGGACTTAAGCTTTCCTTCACCTCTTTGAAGCTTGTTTTTGGTTAGCATGTACTCATGTAATTCGCATAAAAAAAGACCTGCTCTAATACCACTTGATCCAAGATTTTTTTCTTATGGATGCGTTAAATAATTACATATAACATAGCACTTAAAACCATGAAACATAAGCACATAAAACAAAGAGAAAAGAGAACATAGCATGCATGAGATCCAAACACCAAAAATTTGATTACAGAGTTCGTCCAATATGGACTACATCTCCGGGCTCTGCTCAACAGTGGGGAGGCCTTCATTCATTAAGTGGAAAGAAGAAGAACAAGTACAAGTAAAATTACATAAAGCACCCTTATACCTCCAATCTGAAAAATGGACAAAAAATAGAGAGCTCTGATGCAAAAACAAACATCACCGTTGACTTCCTATCGCCAAGAGGTGTAAAATTGACATAAAATTTGTCCCAAATTGACACTAACAAGTTCTGCACCCCAAGGAATCTTTCTGATGCCCTCAATATTCCTTGGGCATGGTTCTACCCCTCTCCTGAGATCGTGGTTCCTCTCTGCTCCTTTCTCTTCTTGGGTGCATTACGGAAATGAATTTTAATATAAGTTGAAGTGTGGATTTTACAAAGCGCACCTATTGGTGCAGTGGTAATTTTGGTAAATGGTTGGAGAGGGGTTGGGGGATCAAATCTCGCCCCTCTCAAAATAGTCATATGCAGTTATGTTGGTTGTTGTTTTCTTTTTATTTGGGACTTCCTGCTCAGGGTCCGGCCACGTGGTATGGGTGGGTTCGACCCCCACCAGTCCCCTTCTCTACTGCCTCCGTGTAATGCAAAAAAATAGGTGGTATGGGCTATGGGCAGGTCCGCTCCACGTGGCCTGACCCAACCACATCGTTTAATATATGGTGGTTCCCGTTTACGGTGGCAGATCCAGGGCGACGGGGTTCAAAACCCACCCCCAACCATTATACACTATATATATCATAGTTATGCGGGTGGTGGGGTTGGTGGCCCACCACCTCATTTCTTTTTTTTTTAATATTTTTTTAACAACTATGACCTATTTTAAAAATTCTAGAACATGGAGGTTATTAGGAAAATTAAACATCCAATGAATTCGCCCGCTTCTTGGGTGCTAAGTTCCCTGCCGGTTGATGGTGAAATTGTGGGACACTTAAACCTCGCCCACTACCTAACTTGACTGCAACTTTGACTTGCTCTAACTTCTTCATACGACCTTGGATTGAGGCGTCGTTTGCACCGTTGGATTCAGAACTAGGAACACTTCAACATGGTCATAGTCTTGCTTTCATCTTACCACTTTGATTTTTGAGAAATTTTGAAGCCACTTGTCCTATAAGAAAATCCCTTTCTTGCTAAGAGGGAGTGTTGAAAAATGCGACAAGAAATTCTTAATTTGATTTTGCCTTGATTAAATTGAGAAAATTTGAATTTTCACATCAGCAGACAACTTGGATGATATTAACTTGTGTGACATCACTTGTGTCATCCAGTTTACTCAGTAAATCCGAGTTAGAGGAGTTAGAGTTCAATTAAGCATGTGTGATTGCTAATTTTTAGCAATCAAGGTCAATTATCTAAGGTTTTTTTTCAGTTATTTACTATTTCCAAATGTTGGAGGAACTAATGGAGGGTCAATTTGTGTAGTGGGACTTCAATCAAACTCACTGATCATCCAATTAACTAATCAATCAACCCAAAATAGCTAATGCATGCAGAGAATTCAAGTTCCCCATGCTTGGTGGACTTTCCAAGGTAGTATAACATCAATTGTAGACTAGTCTTGAGTATACAGGTGTTGCATGTGGTCAAATAACCAACTTAAGGAATTGCACAATTCAATTTAAGGAATTTCCTAAATAATAGGGACCTAATTCCTCAAGGAACAACACAAGGTAACGGGAGCTCAAGCCAAGGAAAAAATTGACTAATTTCTAGTCAAAGGCCTTTACTGAGTAGAGAGATAGGTTATACACTTGTAGGGGGAGCTCAGTTGAGAAAATAAATTGTAATACATCTCTATTCGTTTGATTAATGCAAAAGGCATTGGGGTTTTTACCAGATTTGTTTCCCTAGATAAAAATACTTGTTGCATGTGTGTTAATTATTTATGCATTTCTCAGTTTTTTGTTATATATTGTGAATTACTTTCCATAGAGTAGTAGAGTAGATTTGTGTCTTACGATTTTGATTAAATCTTCATGAGAAGTTGCAAATCTACATCCTAATTCATACAAAAATATAATATTTTAATTAGGTCACGATGACAAATATCACGGACTTGTAGCTCAGGTATTTTTCTCACTTTAGTGCACATTTAACAAAATTTGATGTAGGAAATATGGTAAATTCATTTTGTTAAAACCTTCCAAGTGACAAAGAAACCTCATATGATACAAGTAAGCTTTGGAATACCTGCATTCAAAGGTGAAGAAGAGTTGAAAAGTTCCAAGTGCAACATACCATTGAGGATTCAACATAATTTGGAGGACCCCTACATCCCAATCTTGATTCTGGAAGTCCTCATTCAGGAAGAAATTCAAATCTACATTCTACAACCTCTATTTTTTGAACCATCTTTCACCCTCTATTCGCAATCTCGTTGCTTCAGAAATAGACTCCTCTGTAACATGGAACTGCAGTGTCATGATTCTAGTAGTATTTGCATTGAAGGAAAGATAAATCGTGGAACCAACTGAGATTATTCCCATTGAAACACTGAAAGACTGGCTCCGAACCTGCATTTCTGAAAAGTTCCAACATTTCATGGTATACCTCAAAATACATGCCATCGAGTTCAAATATCTTTACATGACTAGACCGACCCATATTGAAAATATCTTGGACCTAAAAACACTCTCATTAACCTTGAAACACTCTAGTTGAAGGCTATAAGAGACTCAACCACCTTCTTGCACATGAAAACTACAAATTTGGGTTTCCTAGAAAACTTTGTTCTGGGGAAAACAAGGTAGATTATGCTTTGTTCTTTAACAACTCTATTGGGAATTAAAATGATAAAAGTTGTCAAATCATGAAGGATTGTAATGTTTTATGAATAAAAACTTGCTCTGTCAAAATAATGACATGATAGGGTTGAAAACCAAGTTTTAAAATTTTTTGATACGTGCTACGAAAAATATTTCGCAGCACCAACTGAAATTTCACTATAGGTGAAAGCATTGTGGGAAATTTATCATAAGCTTAGGGTTACGAGAATTTTTTTTGATGAGACATATTCCCAATCTTAGCTAGAAAAATTTACAAAAATACCATGCCCCCTTTCTATAATCACGACCTTGCAAAAAAAGGACTGATAACACTGCCTTGAACTGAAGTTGAAAACTTGATGCTAACAGGGTGGAAGATCCACCAGATGGATGTGAAAATAACATTCCTCAATAGAGTTTTTGAGGAGGAGGTGTATATTGAAAAAATAGAAGGCTTCGAGACTTTTTATCAGGACTCTCATGTATGCAGGCTCAAGTGAGCATTGTACGGTCTCAAGCAAGCACCACATTCTTGGTCCACCAAGATTGATAGCTATCTCACCAGTTTAGGCTTCACCAAAAGTGAAGCGGATGCAAACCTATATCATATTTTTGTAGAAGGTAAATTGTTCATTATTATATTATATGTTGATGACTTGATTTTAACTGGTGATGAGCAGTTGATGAGATCTTGCAAGGAGGACCTTGCAAGAGAGTTTTAAATGAAGGACATGGGTCTCATGCGTTACTTCCTTGAATTGGAAGTGTGGTAACGAGATGGGGAATTGTTTGTCTCTTAGGGAAAGTATGCCAACGAGATACTTCAGAGGTTCTTAATGGAAAGCTGCAAACCCATGGAGACATCTCTAGCGACCAACTGGAGGAAAGAGGATGCCACTTCAGGTGAGGAAGTGGATGCTACTATTTATCGACAATTGGTGGGTTCAATAATTTATCTTGTGAACACACAACCAAATATGTGCTATGCAATCAACCAATTGATAAAATACATGGTTAGGCCAACCAAATTATTTTTGAGGGAAACTAAGCATGTTCTACGATACCTCATAGGCACTACTAAGTTTGGAATATGGTACATATGGGTAGAGAGAGTGACGCTATGTGGCTTCATAGATGCATATTAGGTGGGGAGTCCATTAGACTAAAAGAGTACATCAGGTGGAATTTTTAGTGTTGGGTCCGCAACGGTTTCTTGGTACAACATGAAGCAAATATATTTGGCACTCAACTCGGCAGAAGTATAATACATGGCTTCTAGTCGAGCAACATGTGAGGCGATCTGGATGAGAAATATACTTGTTGGATTGTTTGGCTAGATAATGGATCCAACTGTGATCTACTGTGATAATCAGAGTTGCATCAAGCTCTCTGAAAATCTGGTTTTTCATTATCGATCCAAGCATATAGATATCTAGTATCACCATTAATGGGATTGTGTGTGGAGGCATATAATTTGTTGTAGTAAATTTTGACAGAGGAACATGATGCTGACATTTTGAAAAATTCCTTGTCAAGAGGGAAGTTCGATTTCAATAGGTGCAGGATAGGGGTGGTTGATAATCCCTTTCTTGCTGAGAGGGAGTGTTGAAAAATGCAACAAGAAATTCTTAGTTTGATTTTGCCTTGATTAAATTGAGAAAATTCAAATTTCCACATTAGCAGAGAACTTGGATGATATTAACTTCTGTGACATGGCTTCTGTCACCTAGTTTAATCAGCGAATTCGAGTTGGAGGAGTTAGAGCTCAATTAAGAATGTGTGATTGCTAATTTGTAGCAATCAAGGTCAATTATCTAAGGTTGTTTTTAGTTAAAATATTTCCAACTATTGGAGGAACTAGTTGAGGGTCAAGTTGTGCAGTGGGACTTCAATCAAACTTAGTGATCATCCAGTTAACTGATCAATCAACCCAAAATAGCTAGTGCATGCAGAGAATTTGAGTTCCCCAGGCTTGGTGGAGATTCCAAGGTAGTGTAACATTAGTTGTAGACTAGTTTTGAGTGTACAGGTGTTGCATGCAGTCAGATGACTAGCCTAAGGAATTACATAATTCAATTTGAGGAATTTCCTAAATAATAGGGACCTGATTCCTCAATGAACAACACAAGGAAATATGAGCTCAAGCCAAGGCATAAATTGACTAAGTTCTAGTCAAAGGCCTTTAATGAGCAAAGAGATAGGTTGTGCACCTGTAGGGTGAGCTCAATTGAGAAAAGAAATTGTAATAAATCTATGTTCGTTTGATTAATACAATAGGCATTGGGGTTTTTAGCAAAATTATTTCTTCATATAAAAATACTTGTTGCATGTGTTATTTCTTTGTGGATGTCTGAGATTTTTTTTTCTAGATTGTGAATTACTTTATACATAGCAGTAGAGTAGGTTTATGTCTTGTGATCTTGATTAAAACTTCATGAGAAGCTGCAAATCTACATCCTAATTTCTACAAAAATATAATAAAATTAAATTAAAAAAATATTTATAGAATATTTTGATTGTAAAATGAAAGATGGGGGGTTTAGATATATCTCAAAAGTAATTATAAAAAATTTCGATTGTGAAATGAGAAAAAGTGTTTGAGCATGTGGTATTGATGAGTCATGGTATTCTAACAAAGCCTATTTATAAGTTAATAATATCTGGTAAAATGAGCCTGAATATCCATAGTTAAAAATATTGTTATATTATAATTTTATGGTAAGTATCAAAATTTTTGTGTTTATTAATTAAATTTAAATATGGCTACAAAATCATTATTTTAATTTATAGGATAAAATGAATCTTAATTTTTATATATATAATGATTTTCTTTTATCTAAAAATTTATTCCTAATTTTATTAATAAAAACAAAATCACAATATCATAAATTTTCATTTTCATATATTGAGATGTAAAACGTCTAATAATAAGATAATGTCTAAAGAATAGAAAATAAAAATATAAATTATTGTCATAAAATTTACCCAAGTACCACTAAATAAGAATATGATTGTTGAGAAATAATGAGTAAAGACCAAGTTGAAAAATAATGGCTAAGGACCAAGAGATAAATAATGGAAGTTATAGGAAAAATCTCAAAAGTAAATTCTGACGGGTAAATGATGAAGGGTATAGGAATATATCTTAAACATAATTCCTAATGGATACGTATTTAGGATTAAAAGGTATTGATGAAATATAAAGATTTGGGTTTTAAAGTTATGGATTATGGATTACTCCTGAAAGTTAAGAGTGATGAATTTATTTTTTAAAAATAAGAGTTTTTTTTTCTTTGTTAATTTGATAGTTCCTTACTATTTTCTATTTTTAAAAAAGTAGATTGCAATACATATGTCATATCCTTCTGTGGCTTCAACCTGCCCGAGGAAAACCGGGTCTGTTGGCCATCAGAGGGCGTTAAAAGCTAACCAATATTGATATTTATTTTTTGTAGAAATTTGAATAACTGAGATATTATTCACCGAGATTCTCCTGATCACACACTATTTTAGCTTCATGCATAATACAAAATCTCTTCTACCATTGATCATCACATGCGGAAATAAAATCAATTGCATGCATACATTAAAACCACAAACAATCACACATATGAACACAGTATTTAATGGGAAAGCTTAAAGCTGGAAACCCCAACTATCTGTATATTATATGTCATGGAGATCATGTAACAATCATAGTACAAAAGCTCCTCACAAGCTCTCATGCACACCCTCAATTCCTACACACTATCAAGCTAGATCTAGCAAAACACATGCTCCAATCTTTTGCCACTTGATAGCCAGCCTCTATTTCGCAATCCAAGATGAATAATGGCCCAATCTGAGTTTGAATCCACCTGGTGTGTACTGCGCAATCCTCATTTGCATCTCCATCAATGTGTGGTGCAAACTCATGCACCAGTATAGTCACAACTGATAGTCACACTGCTCTTTCACCTACCTCTTCACTGGTCTCCACTAAAACTGTCCATGCACTGAAGTTAACTGATGTATTCTTTAGTTGATTTATGAGTTAATAATTAGTGAATTAATTAATAATTAATTCACACCACTCTCACTAGTGTATCAATCGCTTGACTAGATACAACTAGCTCAACTATGTTTAACTGAGTTAAACTCGAATACAACTCCACTAACTTCCTCAATCAACTCCACCAAACTCTCGTCACATGAGTTCTAATCGAAGTCTCCATGCAATTAGCTCCACTTAACCCTCAGGAATAGCATAATTCCTTCTGTCAGCTGCATGTGCCACATCTGTGCACTTAACTGAAGTGCTCCAAGAGGATAAGATAATGTTTAGAGTCCAAATATTATTAAGAGCTAATAATATTCGACATTTCTATTTTTAGACTAAAAATAGATTCCGCCCAGTATGTCTAAAAATAGAAGTCCATCTATTTTTTTCCGACTTGACAAACCATCCACAAATAGCATCCTGCAACTCATAAAACATGATCCATATGTCTAAAAATAGACATAGTCTAAAAATAGACTTTGTGCCAAAAATAGCCTGCGAGCCCACTTAGTGAAGGCGACTTCTTTCCACTAAGCTCATCATCTTGTTGCAATCTCAACATTTTTCCGTCTACTTGTCGCTATTTCTACTTTAATATGTCCAAAATATTTACAATTACGCTATTGTCTATAAAAACTTGTCGGTAAAAACATATAAAAACTAGAACATTATAATAGTAAATGTCATCCCTCAGAGGAGTCAACAGGTGTCGGGTCTTTTGCAGTAGACCCTGACATCTCCACTTGTTGCATTGTTTGGATTTGTTTTTCAATTCTTCCTATTTTGGCTGAGATAAGGTGCTAGGACATGGCCATAGCTCCAATTTCCTTCCTGATTTGCTGCAGCTATGATATCACTGTCTGGTTTCCTTATTTTTCCTGGATTCTGGTCATAGCCTCGGCTAAGACACACTTGATCTTCCAGTATGTCTTGACCGATTGATGGAAGAGGGATAGTCTTCCTCTGGTACTCCCCGGGTCATAGATGAAGTCCAATAGGGCCTCTTGCTGCTTAATATCTTCATCTTCTTGATTAACTTCTCTTTCCCGTCCATGGATGGTTTCTTTTATCTGGGTTGGGTTTCCCATTTCATACAGACTAAAGATGTTTTCCATGACTTCTTTTGTTTTTTTTCTGCCTCGCTTGCTCGGTCCTTCTTCCTTTATTGGTTGGTTTAATTTTCCTTTGCCATTTCCTCTGCGTTTATCATATTGTCTCTTTTCCATTTTGTTGCTTTGATAGAGAGAGGTTGACTGCGCCTCCGATGACCCTGAAAAGTTTTGGTGTTGGCCTGTGTAAGGCAACATATAAAGAGTAAAAGTTTGCATGCAGGTTATTACATAATTTTTATCGTCCTGGTTGGTGGAAGGAATGTCGGGCGTTGCAGAGTATATTGGATTATCCTTGGTAATATTTAAAGAGACAAGGGCGTAAGATATATCATTGCCACAGTTTGGATCCATGAAACTTCTACAGTTGTTTATGAACCTATTCTAGAAAATTAAAAACCTAACATCCCAAAAAATATTCATTTGTGAATACAAACTCCTATAAATTTGGTTTTCATCAGTTCTGTACATGTGCTGATGCTCATTCTCCTGGCAAATTTCATTATTGTCTTTGGTGGATAAATCCTTAATTTTGGCCTTGCTATCTTGTAGGGGCGAGTTTGGAGGAGCGTGCTGAGGAAAGTTCAGAAGAGCTTGCATATGGCTCTGAACCGAGTTTTGGACCCGGGTTATTTGGAAATTCCAGTTTTGTCTGGTCTTGGCTTGCATCTTGTTAAGGGGTGGGCTTCTAAAATGGGGTTTATCTAGAGGACCTCTACGCTAGCCTTGAAATTGAAAGAACTACTATAAACACCATAATTACTAACAGAGCCGTAGTAGCGTAGGGGAAAGCCCTTCTTACATTCATCTTTTAGACTAATGCCACCTTCATTACAAATAACATGAAATTGACGATGGAGGGTGGCCACAACCATTACATACCAGATGTTGAAGCGATGCCGAAGCTCGACCTTGGTTGCTTTAGATTGTTCTGTGGAGCTCTTGTTGTGAGACATGCCTCTCTGAGGCTCTCTACCCTAACTTATCTTCGCACGGTGGCTCAATTTCCAAATTCTTTCTGACAGAGTTTGTTGGCCACCGAATTTTTGGCAGGCATTCATAATGTTTTCGCATGCCTTCTCATTCACTCATGTGGCCATGTAAAATCCGGCCTTATGCATTTACACGATTTAATGGTTGGTCAGGTGGCCGCCTACGTGTGGCATCGGCCTTGGATCTCTCATTTCTTGCTAGCACCCCGATCGGGGATGATTAGTTCTCTGTCTATCTTTCTGAATGATAATCTATAACAGATGGAGTTATGTATTCCAAGCTTGTTTGTTTTGATTGATATCTAATTGGCAGCCTTCATTCCTGCAAGCCCAGTTTGCGAGATAATCAGCTGCTTCATTCCCCCCTCTACGAACATGTGATGGGATTATATATCCTATATGCTGAATCAAACTTCCAATTTCTTGTATTAGCCTTGTTGTTCGCCAGCTTTTGCTTATCTTATCCCAAGGAGTCGCTTGTTGCAGTTTTCTCAGCACCCCTGTGACCATCGCCGAATCTCCTTCAATTATAATTCTGTTGTAATTTTCTCGGATTGCCACAGTAAGGCTTTGTTTGGCTACCAATAACTCGGCTTCGTTGTTTGTTGCATACCCAATATCAATCACATATGCTCTGCACACAGTGCATTGAGAGTTTCGGAATATGCCTCCTATACTTGCCTACCCTGGGTTTCCTTTGGAGGCCCAATCATAGTTTAATTTCAGGAAACCCGCTTGAGGGCACTAGAAGGTGTACATGGGGGTTTCCCCCTGCAGTTTGAATTTCCATAATGCTTTCGCTAGCATTTGTGGTTTTAAGTTTAACATAATTAGGATCCTCTCTTCATTGCCTGTTGCCATCCAATCTTCTTCTGTCTATTGTTTTGCTAATATTGTTTCCCTGATACTATCCAAGATCACTTTCCATACCTGGTTTAGCTCTTTTGCTTCTTCTCTGAAGATTCTGTGATTTCTTTCCTTCCATATTTCCCAGAGTAGGAAGCCTAAAGATAACCGCCATGCCCGATTCAATACTTCACTTTTGTATCTCCCTTTTCGCCATTTAACAATTGTCTCATTTATGCTTGTTATATCTCTACCTGTTTGTTGGAAAATCACATTGATGTTTTGCCATAAATTATCTGCCTTGAAACAAGTGTTAAAAATGTGTTCTATACTTTTCAGTGTTATGAGTTGTTAAAAAATAAAAATTACGAATTAAAACTTTACAATTAAACATATCTATACATCATTTTTATAAAATAATAAATAATAAATAACAAATTTCATACCTAATATTCAAACATTTAGCTTATTCTTTATGAAATAAAAATGACAAATAATAAATTTCACATACATTCAAATATTTACCCAAAAAATCTAAACCGACCATTGCAATAAACGAAAAAATCAAACCATTCAGCTGACGTTTGCAATGGATATATATAGAGAAGACCATTGCTAAGTAGAACACGACATCTCCATATCTGTTGAAATATTTTGGGTGAACAGATAATCCGAAATTTTGTTTTGGCAGCGAAAACACTATGGATTCGAAGAAAATTAGCAGCGCTGATATGAAAAACTTAACCCTCGACGAAAGTTGGAATGTTATATATAACAATATCAAGAAGTTAATAACCACCCTCGAAGGAAATCACGAAAAGAGAACATTCTGTTCCATAGAAGATTACGTGGCTGTTTATTTGGTTCAGTATCATATTTATACAGATCAAATTAACTCTTTGAAGCAAATATATAAGCGGTACAAGCAGTCACTTATAATTTACTTCAATTCAAGGGTTTTTCCAGCTTTAAGGGAAAAGTCTCGAAAAGAGAAGCTTCCTTTCCATGGACGATTACATGGTTCTTTATTCCATTCAGTATTCTCTTCGTTTCCATGGTGAAGAAGGAATCAACAATTTGAAACAAATATATAAGCGACACAAGCAGTCACTTCTAATTTACTTCAATTCAAGGGTTTTGGACTGAATTTTAATGTTTTGATCATTATTGTTATTGTTGTAAAGTGAGTATAATTGTGGATTGAGGTCGAGAGAGATGCAGATTATATTTATCTTGGTTTATATATTTTTATTAAAGAACAAAGCATAATTTTTTGTTGTTGGTATGATTAGTCATTACACTAATCCATATTTTTATTAATTGATTGAAAATAAATATGAATGAATGTAAGATTTAGTACATGCAATGTAACCAGACTTGCCAAGCCTCCATTTGAAGCTGGTAGGCCTGCACAGACATCAATTCATTCAGCCAACTTCATGTCTTTTCATAATTCATTTAGACAGGGTACCAAGCTCGTGAGTGTTTATTTGCAATTAGTTGTATTTGCAAGAAATCTTAATGATGACCATTATGTATTTGTTGGACGACAGAACCCTACGGTTAAAATTAATGGGCAACGAGTCTCAATTGAAGAGATGGAATACATGCTGAGGAAATATCCTGATGTAGCATACGTGGCAGTTTCTTTTCATCTTGGTAACGAGGACAGCATCCAGATTCCATATCATAGCTTACAAAACTATTATCATCTTCTCTATAGAGTCAGTTCAATTTTTTGTTAGTGATATGTTGAGCTTGATGATTATTGTTGTAAGTCTATTATTGTTGTAAAGTGCGTATAAATGTGGACTGAGTTTTAAGGTCTTGATAATTATGGTGGTAAAGTGAGTATAACTGTGGATTGAGGTCGAGAGAGATGCTGATTATATTTATCTTGGTTTATATATTTTTATTAAAGAACAGAGCATAGTTTTTTATTCTTATAATTTGTATGATTTTTAATTACTCTGATTCATATTTTTATTAACTGATTCATATTTTTATTAATTGATTGATTGAAAATAGATATGAATGGATATTTTTGTTACTCTAAGAAACGTTGAGGACCTTGACACTGAAATTGTTGACTTTAACATTCATTAGTCTAGTAGCCCCAGCAAAAAACAAGGTGATGACTCTCATAATGATGGAGAAATTTGGGTTGGGGTAGATTGCTTGCAGCGAAATATTCGAAGTGTTCTTCGGATAATGCTTCAAAATTTGTCAAACTGAATGCAAATTGCTGATTTCCTAGCATCCTTTCAGATTATGAAGGTAAAGACACAATGTACTTTAGAACTGGTGGCTTTGCAAGAAATCTTAATGGTGGCAATTATGTATCTGTTGGACTATAGGACCCTATAGTGAAAATTGATGGGCAACGAGTCTGAATTGAAGAGATGGAATACATTTTGAGGAAATATCCTGATTTAGCAGATGTTGCAGTTTCTTTTCATCTTGGTAAAGAGAAAAACATCTATATCATAGCTTACATTGTCATAAAAGGAACTGATCGGTTTTTTATGTCTGGTTTTAATGAGAGAAAAATTCCATGGCCACTTGGATGCAGACAATGAAAATACTTGCATTTCTCATTGCGGAGCTTGTTAGAGGAAATATTACCTACTGTAATGATCCCTCACAGGTTTTTTTATATTGTAGCATTGCCAAAATTGTCTTCTGGGAAGACCGATTATGCATCATTGCTTAAGTCGGACCTTCTGTTTTGGAAACAGAAAGGGATTCCGATGGAATCCATTTAAATGCGAAAAAGATATCCAACATGAAATTGTACAAAAGAAAATAGTAAGGAAGATACTATTCATGCAGAGATCTCAATGAATCTAACATAACAAATTTGAATATTGGTGGAAGGGAACAAAAGCCAATTTGAATTCACTGAAAGTTGAGTTAGAAACAGTGCATTCATGCACCGGCTCTGTATCATTGGCTATGGGCTATTATATCTATAATGTTGGTAAATATGTGAGTACAACAGATCAAAAAATTTGTGAGTTGGATAATAGTGCAGTGATTATTGAAAATGTAAGGCCATGTCATAGTAGTTGGCTTGAGGCAGACAATTGTGACAACCTTCTCGAGGAATGTACGAATTATAATGTAGTTTGCAATGTCATTGACAACAGTGAAAGAATAAGCAAACAATCGACAATCAGAGAGTATCAAAAGGGTAAAGAAATTGTAGAGGATAACAGGGGGATAAGCCATTTCCTTTCTTGTTGGGGCAGGGATAAGCAACACAAGCATGGAAATGAAATGCTTGTCAGTGAAAGTCTAGTTCAGGATGATAGCCAGAAAAGTGAAGATACAAAACCTTTAAATAATTTCTTACAACATACCAATGATTCCGATCAAATTGACACCTTACAATCAAGTTTGAGTGCATACAAAGGAACCTATTGACCGCTATAGAGACCAATGTAGAATTCAAGGCCAGAATTTTCAAAGTGTAGAAGAGTTTGGAAATGGCATATGTGGGGACGAACTACCTACCAAATACCTCAAAAGCTATAAGGTGCAAAAACCTAAAACTTCACTTGGAGCAGCGAAAAATAAAAACAGGAATTCATAAATGTTGATATAGATGCATTAGAATCCATTTGTTTGACAACTTCATATATGAAACCTGTCAAGACAACTCTCAATCCAAGTCTCATAATATAACCTGAAGTAGTTACTCTAGTTTGTTTATATCCATCAAAATTTGAATAAGAGTGTCCCATCAAGTTAAATTCATCCACCTGTGTATACTTGAGTCTTGTTGCACTCAATTTGCCAAAGTTCCAAGGAAGAGGATGTGCCAAGCTTTTTCAATTGGATCGGGTCATCTATTATTAGTCTACATGTCATTGTAAACCCATTTTGGAAGTTATGTAATGTAAATGATCCTAGTAGGACCTTGAATATATGTAACATTATAGGTAAGTGTGCATGTGGTTTCTAAAGCATTTTTAGCCATTTATCAAAAGAAAAAATCTTAAAAAATCATTTCTCAAAATTTATTCTAAAGCCCTTGTATAATTTGTAAAATAATTTTGTAAATTTAGCTTGTAAATTATTTTTGCTAATTGGGGTTTTGGGGATTTTAGAATTTTGTATATATTTTGGGTTTTTGGTGTTGTATTTTCATTTTTGTAGATTGGATCAAAATATCAAGTGGAGGGTAAGATCTAGTCTCTTAAAAAATTTGCAGGGTTACCCATGGAAGAATTTTCAAAAAATTGAAGTGCTGAAGCATAAAAAAAATTGGAGCAAAGGTTTCAAGGTTTTCAGGGCTCCTAGTCCTGATTTTCTCCTCCAAACCCTCACCGTATCTCCTTTGGCCCTCTATGTCATCCCTTCAGGCATGACATAGAGGGCCATGTGGCTAGATGTAAGTGCTTAGGCTCTCGGCCTACCCTCTAATCCTTGTCACAGGTGCTATAGGACTTTGCTCCCTCTCCTCAACCTTCCTCAATCCTCCATCCTCCTCCGCTAGGCATCTGTGCTCCTCTGCTAACCCTCCAGCCTCTTTTGTGGCCTCTTCTCCTTCCTCCACTAGCCGTCCCTCGGCCTCCTCCCTCTCCTTGGCCCCTGTATTTTCCCTTGGTGCCCCTCTCCCTTATCCTATATCCCATAAAGGGATTTTCGCTGCCTCTCTTGAGGCTTCCTCGAGGGTGTCACATGCCTTAGGGCCTCAAAACCCTAGGTTGCAGCTCCTAGTGGGCCTTTTTTCCCTTCCTAAGCCCAACGACACCCCTTTTGGGGCTTGTCGTGAGGCCTAATAGGTTTTTTACTCTAGTCGCGGGCCTATTGAGACTTTTCCCTTCATTTTTTGCCTCTTTCTTGCCTCTCTCTTGGACCTAAATCACCATAGGCTTATCTCTAAATTTTTTCTAAACTGATTGTTGGTGTATTCTGCATAGAAAAATGGTTTAAGGCTTGTGTTTTCAGGTATCAAGTCATTGGACAAAATTTTGCACAAATTGGGCTAGTATACCTCAAAGCCTTGGGTTCAAGGGTTTGATATCCTATCCCTTGTTTCCTTACTGTTTTATTTCAGCAAGCAAATTAACTCATAAAAGTGATAAAAACATCATAAATTGCCCTAAAATTCATTTAGAAGTTGCTTGACATATGAAGGAATTAATTGTTTGAGTTGGGTAGTCATAACATGGCATAAATATAGAAGTTTAAATGTATGTCATCTTTGCATAAAAAATCTAATATAACAGTAGTAAATTTCATATTTGAAAGGCTAATCCATCCAAATTCTTGAGTTGGAAAAGTTGAGTTGATAATTGAGTCTCTCTTTACTATATTGGGCACGCATATGAATTTTTAATTTGGCACCCAAAGAAAATTTACTCATTGTTGTTATAAATTTCTTATTGTTGTCATATCATTAATTTATTGTTCAGTAAGAGGTCATTGGAACATAATTTGCGTAAGTGCTCTCATAGTTTCACTCTCTTGTTCTTAATTGTTGGCATTGACATTGTGAAAAAAGGCTAACATTGTGTTTCATTGTGAGTTACATAAATTGTTTCTAATCCAATTGGTATTGAAATAACTTGTTTCATTTGTGCATCTAATTGCGGTGATCTAAATTGCATCTAAGTTTTCTTAACTTGAAAATTGGTAAATCGGATTGTTTTGAGGAATATTGGTAAGAACACATGATATCTTATTGCCGCTTGTGGATAATGAATATTGGATTATCATATTGAATCATTGGTTAATTTTTGCTCTATTTTTTTATCAATTGTGGATCTATATATTTTTGAGCAATTGCATCTTGTGGATATTTTTGTCTCTTGTTGGCACCGTTGAAATCTAACACTTGTCTTTTAGTTGAGATTACCTTTTCTAAACAGTGTGAATTTCTTAACATATAAACTTTGGAAAAATATAATTAAGTACTTGAAGGAAAATTTAAGTAATATCACCTCAAAGTCTCACTCATAATCTTTTGCACAAGCATGCCAGTTCTAGATTGCATTAAAATTTACCTCTTAGCATAAGCTAGGTTGATAGACATCTAGGGCAACCCTTTTCCAATTTGCTTGATATATTCAACTCTTCTTAGTGGTTAACAATGAACGCAATGACTTTGCAGTCATTAGAGCCACATACTTTGCAACATCGGAGGCACTGAGTGGGTGGAAAACAGGGGGAGGTATTGTTAATCAGGCCACTTCCTACTAACCATTGGCTTACATTTCACAACCTACTTTTAAGTTTGTTTCTCAAAATATTTAGGGGAGAGGTTCTTTTTAGACTAGGCATATAACTAAAAATAACCAATATCATTGCATCACACATAGATCCTAGGATTTTCATATCATATATGTTATCTAATAATTTAAGCAGTGGGTGTCCATCTAATCAATAATCTTGCTCAAATTCAACCAAGTGGCTAGGCCACTCATCTGTGTCTCCCAAGCAAGTTTGTTCCCAACTTTTCTTCCTTCACCTCATTTCATAGGGACGACCCCCATATCCAGTTTTTGGGAGACAACTAGAACATAGTGGGAGGGGACTAGAGTAACAACTCCCGCCCTGAGCGGTTGGGAGGGGATCAGAGTGACAACCCCCACCTTGAGCGGTTTTCGTGGCGCCTTTACAATCCGGGCGACAACATTTTTTGGCGTTTTTTTCAGGGCGAGTTTATCTCATTTTTGATGCTTCAACGACACTCTTTCTTATCATATCATCTTATAATCCTTTTTTCCATTCATTAGTCTGTCAAGCAACACACCATTTTTGGCACCTTCCTTTCATCACTCTTCATCCTCTCATCAGTTTATCTCTTGTTCTCTTATTAATCCTTTCATTTTGTTCATCCACACTATTAGCACCTAGAGGTTTAGGTTAGTTTCCTGCTTGGATGGCGATTCCACTTATTAGATCGTTTAAATTTTCTCATACAAGAAGCTCTACTTGATCTCCATTTTCTTTTCATCAACCCTCTAAATAAATACATCATGGGTGACTTTTATATGCCTTGAAACTTCAACAATATCCAGGGATATTCAAATGATCTGCCAAATGATTCCACTATGAAAACACTACCAATATTCGAGGGGAACAATCCTATCATATCCGAAAAGCATATAAAGAGGTTTGACTTATTCCTCCAGAGATATGCTCATTGTATCGACTATAATCATGAAGATGTCAAGATGAAATTATTTGTTTTATCATTGGATTATAGCGCACTTGACTAGTTTCAGGACAAGATTGATAGCACCTTTGACTCTTTAAGAACCCTCCTTAATGATTTGAGAGACAAATACATGGATAAGAAAGAGGGAAAATACTTGGTAAAATAATTTAATACCATTAAGAAAAAAGAGAATGAAATAGTGGTTGAATTTAACCAAAGGTTCAAAAAACTGCTAAAAGATATGACTTAGGACTACAAGCCTCATGGCAAGACAGTCTTGGAAACATATCTCAAGGCTTACCATGTAGAAGTTTGGTACAAGATAATATGTGCTCACCCTGACACTCTAGTTGTTGCCCAAAGCATAACTGAGGAATTGGAAAAGGATAAAAATGCTTCAGGAAAGTCAGAAACAGTAAAACAATTGACCTGATTGGTTAAAGAGTGCAAGGGGTTGTTTTGAATTGTTTTGGTTGGGGAAATCACTAGACGAAGAAATTAGGTCAAGAAAAGCTAGGTCAGGGAAAATGAGTTAGGGTTGCAAAGATCAATGGGGCAAGGTAGGTATAATGATTATCACTTGAAGAGAATTGTTATGGAATGGTGTTGAAGCTGTAAAAAGGCTAAGAAAAGCATAGGAGATGTATTTTTCTCAGACATAAGAAGATGAACAAAGTTACATGATCAGTTACCCAAAACAGAGCATGTGCAAACATGTATTCTGATTATCTAACTTGTAAAAGATCATAACATAGAAATGAAAGTGAACATGAACACAATAGTTTCAAACATATGATACTGAAGAAGAAACTATGATAGACATTCAATACCACAAGTATCCCATAAAAGTAGCCGCAACACTTGTTTATTAGCTTGGCCAAACTGAGTACAAAGTTTCCTTGATCAACTAGCAAACATCAAACTGATTCCAACCCTTGTCTATTGTGAAGAAAGGGACTAAATAGACATGAAAACAACATTCAGTCATCCTCAGGGGTCGAATCCATGAGGTGAGGAAGATATTACACAAAAAATTGAACTGATAGCTGAAGTACAGGATGGTCCAAGTGACTCATTCCCAACTTAAGTGAACTAGTTCATTGCACCTCATTTGTTTGAATTACCTAATGTATTTACTCTAGATAATAGTAAAAACATGATAATTACATTTATTTTCATAATTTACATACGTAAAATCATTATTTCCCAAGATTAAAATCAAAACAGAAGTGAAACTCAAAAAATTTCAGAAGATTTCCAAACGCGCCATCTCCTTGTCAAATGTGCCCTCTCTATGTCAAACGCGCCCTCTTTGTTCAAGGCTGCTTTTGGGTGCCTTTCCGGTGTCTAAATTTTCTCCAAGATGGCTTATTGGAAAGCCCTTCAAGTCTACTTTCTAGAAATGCCTTCAGATTGAAAAATGAAGCTCATTTTCCTTGTCAAAAACTCATTTTCCCAATATTGGTAAACGTGTAGTGCCAAGGCCAAAAATGAGGTAGAAACATGGTTTTTTGGTGGTTTTTTTTTCCCTTTTTCACTGACCAATTTTCCTCCAAATTCTTAGAAAATGCATAGGGTGCATGTCCTCATCATTATGAATTCAATGGTGGTGAAAATTTTCTCATTGGATGCCCCAAAAAAGAGCGCAATACCCTAGGTGTTGCACGTTTGACATTTTTGTGGTGCTAAAAATGTCCCTAAAAACACAAAAATTTACAAACTTGCAAAGTTTGCCAAAAAATTGTCAAAATTGGTGGGAATATTTCTGATCATGTGTTTGAGGCATGGAGTGTTACTTCGACAAGTATGTCTAGCCTCTTTTTCTCCTCTTGCTTGTTCAAGTTTTCAAGTTTTGCATTGGCCCTGTTGAGCTTGGCCCTTGCAATTTTGTTCCTCATGGCATAATGCTTTGCCATCCTTCTTTGAATATCATTTCCCTTTTGAGCCTTGGCCAGGAGCTTCTCCAAGTGTTGGTTTACCGTCTCAAACAAATACTTCTAGTCTTTATTAACCATGATTTCCATTTGGTCATCAACAATGAGCTCTTTAGCAAGCTCGTCTTCTCTTTTCCTCTCTATTTCTAGAGCTCTTTTTAGCCCTCTAGTCCTAGGTCTCTGTCTTGGAGGCTAGTCCTCCTCATCATCAGGTTCACCATACTTCTCTAGTGTCTCTTCAAGCAAGGATTTAGCCTTCTCTGCCTCTCTTTGTGCTTTGATTCATTTCACTTTGTTGATGAAGTGTTTGTTCTTGGTTCTCTTGCTTGAGAAAGGTAATGAAAAACTTGGACCTGTCAAGATTAGCTTGGAGCTCTCTAATCTTGGCTTCCCTCTATTGGATGATTAAGGAAGGATCATCATCATCAATTTTGTCCAAGTCTATAGGTTCAAAATCTACCTCTTTCTCATGTAGGCCTTTCTCTTCATGTATGTCCACCTCTGCCATATTTTCCTTGCCTTTGTGTACCTGCTTTGTTGGTGAAGAAGGCAGGGCCCCTCTCACAAGCTGTGGGGAAAACACCTGCCTATGACCTCTCTAATAGGTATGTGCCAATGTGCCCAAATCAACCCTCTTAGGCTTGCTAATTTTACCTCTGCTAGGTGACCCAGTCTCAATGTGAAATGGAGATGACGATGATGAGGTGGGTGAAGGAGACTGATTTGGTGATGATGTATGAACTATAGGCTAATATGGAGTAATGGGTGTGGAAGGATGAGATGAAAAAGGTTCATCTTTGGCATGCTAAATAGGTGGGATGGTGAAAATATCATTGGATATGAAGGTGTCCCATGCAATGTTTAACTGATCAAGGTGATAGAGCACCATCATCTTGATGAGGGAGTGGTGAGAGACACTTTTCATTTGATCATCATAATAACTCTTTTGGGAAATAAATTCCATGTTTTCAATGCTCCGGTAGAGATAGTAAGGTATATTGAGTATTATAACCCTTGTGAAGTGCATGAGTAGCCGAACATGATGGGAGTAGAGTCTAGAAAACCTACCCTCACAAGTAAAGTACCTCATAATGATTTTCATCATGGGGACATATCTATCCAGGAGGTAAGAGAAAGGAAAAATCCTCTTTCTCTCATTCTTGTACCTTGGTTTAATATATGGATCATAATAGAACTAATTCAATTCTCCTTGCTTGAACCATTTTTCCCCAACATTTGGGATCCCAGTGGCAGCTGATATGATGGCAGGGGACACAGTGAAAGTGACACCAACAAGGGTTACCTGGTCGTCATGGAGGTTGGAAATGAATAATATGGTCAGCATAGGATGGTATTGGACCCTTTTTACTTTCTCACAGAACTCAAAACAACCTACATGCTTAAATCATGTCATAGTGATGGGAGATGCCATGAGTTCTCTGGTATTTGTTGGCTCATGTATAATGATTCTCCCTCATTTTTTAGATGGCCTTATCTCCTCTATTTCTTCCTCCTCACTATGAATTTTGTTCTCTTCTTCTGCCATGATGTATTTGGTGTCAAACCCCTAGGGAGATGATTGAATGGAATGTGGGTGTAAGAAGCGTGGGTTGGTGTGAAGAAATTTGAGGAGATGGGAATAGGGATTTGTGATATGAGGGAGGTGACAGGGGGTAGTGATGATGAGGGTTTTTAGAATATTGGATTTAATTATAGGTAGGGTATAGGGAGCCTAGGAAAATGAATACCTAGGGTTTAGGGTTTTGATGGAGATGAAATCTTAGGGAAGGAGATGGTTATGTAGGGGTTATGGCAAAGTGTTTTATGATATGGGAGGTTGGGATAGGGTGAATTGAAATGTGGGAATGGTAGTGCGATGATAGTAGAATGATACTAGTGTTTTAAACTTAAGATGACACCAAAATCAAATTGAAAATCACATAAACTAATTAAGGAGAAGAGGAGTGATGAATTTGTGACCTACTTTCTTATTGGAGAGTGTAGGCAACCCTTTTTGAAGCTTGAGAGAGTAATAGTGGTTTTTTGGAAATCCCTAAGGGTTTTTAGGAAAACGCGCAACAACTAGGTTAAACGTGCCCTCCTCTTGACAGACATGCAGCGCCTTTAACAAATGTGTAGTGTTTTCAGGCAAACGCGCACGACCAGTGCAGAACGTGCAGCGCCAGTGCAGAACGTGCCCTCTGCCCCTATTTTTCATAATTTCACCTAAAAACTCAAAAAATTCTCCTTTGTTGAGTATGCTTAAGGGTGTAGGAAGCAAATGAACTTTGAATTGATGTCTTTGAGGGATTTTATACTTGAGTGGGTTTGATTTATATTTTGAAAACCCACTTTTCTAATGTTTCATTTAACCTTTCAAATTTTCACACTAATTCTCTTTGACTTCTGACTTTGTTTTTTGCAGGTCGATCTTGCTAGAGTTTGTAATTTATCTCCTTCATTTTGGCATTATTTTTTTGAGTTGGTAGCTATGGATTGAAAATATTACATATAGAAAAAATAAAATTACATAGGAAATTAAAAATAAATTACATCTATGTTTTCATATCAAAATGACATTTTGATATGAAAATCATAAAAAATCAAAATTACAAATATAAAAATATGATATTTACATGTCGATGATCTTCTGCAAGTGAAAATAAAATGTTTATTGAGTCACTCTCACACATTTTGTTTACTTTTGCGATGAAATGGTGCATTTTTGGACCTTGAAAAACAAAATCTAATGACCTAATGGGACCTTGAATGACCTGACTTCTATGATTGACTTTGACTGAGATAAGACATGGTGAAATGAGTTTTTCAAAAGTGTTAGTATGCTCAGCTAGACATGAAGGTGAGCCAGCAAATGTGATTTTCTAAGGGAGAGTGAAGTTTTATTGAGTAGGGATACCATCAGTGAAACAATTTCTAGCATGACCTAATGGAATGATATAAAAATTTCGGAGTGGGACACCTAAAATGAGAATGAAAAGAGTGATTTTTATCACTGATGGAAGAATGCATATTCTGACACTAATAGAAGTTGTAAACAATGTTTTAACCAATATGGCCAAGAAAATTGTCGGAATTCATAAAACTAACTCGCATACCATGTCTTTTTCAGCCTTGTGGGCATATCGTACCTTTGCGAAGACATCTACTGGTTTTACTCCTTTCCAAATCGTTTACGATTTGGAAGTTATTTTACTAATTGAATGTGAAATTCCATCATTAAAACTATCCATTTAGTTATTATCGACCACTTCTGAAGAGGAAGAGGGTTTTTTATACTTCGCACAGTTAGATGAAACTCGCCGCATAGCTGCATTAGCTGTCGGGGCTCATAAAAAACACGTTAAGGCACAATACGATCAAAGTGTTAGTCCTTGTGACCATTCAGAAGGAGACCTAGTCTTAATTTATGATCAAGCACATGATAAGCTAGGCGCTGGTAAGTTTGAACCTATGTGGTATGGCCCTTACATTGTTAAACATGTAATTGCAAAAGGTTCCTACGAATTAGTTGATTATGAAGGTGTCTCTTTAGGTCAACCAAGAAATGATATTTATCTAAAGATATATTATGCGTTATTTACCCAGTGGAGATATTAATTGTATATTATTTACATTTTTTACATTTGTGTACCATAGATTAGTTATTTTTCTTTACGAATTTCCACTAATTTTCTTGCTTATCTTCATTACTCTTGATATTGAAAATGTAGACGTTCCCTCAAGCTTAGATTGACGTTGTTGATGATGCTTGTCATAGTACTCGAAATTATATTCCGTAGCTTGGGTTATCTATTGACCCACTAATGAGTTAGTTTCTATTCATGGGATTTTCCTTAGTCAAAAAATGAACAACATAGCAGAATATAGTGCAGTCATTGAGCTATTATTTGATGCCATTACATTTGAAATTTGACATTTGATTGTTAGGTTAGATTCGCAACTCATTATATTGCATTTGAATAGGTGTCTATACAGTTAGAAGTCCATCCGTGTTAAGAATGTTTTTAAGGGTTCGTCTCTTTGAAAGACAATTTGATTACATTGAATATCAGCAAATTTCAAGAAATTAAAACACTTTAGCTGATGCATTGGATAATCAAGTGTTAAATAGAAATTTGTGACATAAAAAGTAAATAAAAACAATATTCCATCCATATTGAACAATATACTCAGATAACGAAAAGTAGCGACCATCATTAGGTTAAATAATAGTTTGTCAAAATATATACATCATCCGTGGTCATAGAATTCAAAAGCCTTATGAACCAAATATACTGATACAAAAAACAAAAATGTAGCTTAGAACGACTATCATCTATCCATGATGATGATCATGATAGCAGACTATGGCGTGTACCACTTGACGTAGGTACTGCCTAAAAAAACTAGGAACTCCAGTCTCATGTCTCTGGTACCAGAGAGGTAAATCATTAGTCCCAGTCTCTGGGATATATATAGTAAGCTTCTCCAAGTTGTATTCCAATTCGGTTAAGGCTTCAAGTGCATCATTCTGTGGTGGCATTGCTGCTATGGGATAGTCTCCTCGTCGGTCAAACCGATGCAATCATGTTGATCAGACTGCACCTACATCTGCATCAACATTTTGGCTATTAGTATTGGATGATAAAAAACAAATAAAAATATAGAAAATACAAAACTTCAAAATGAGACATTTTTACCTATTTCATCCCACTGTACTCCACTGGGAGTGCCATATATGGGTCACCCTTGTAGTCCATCCCTACATATGGGAATTTCTTTATCATTAATATTTGGCTTCCCAGCCACACGAAAAACTAAGGTGTATATCGTACTACTTGAAGAAATTATATAACTTATGTGTTATATATCCAAGATTCTCTTGATCACACACTATTTTAACTTAATGCACAATACAAAATCTATTCCACTATTGATCATCACATGTGGAAATTAAATCATTTGCAATGCACACATGAAACCATAAAAATTCACACACATTAACACAATTGTTTAATGGGAAAGCTTGAAGCTAAAAACCCCAACTATCTGTATATAATATATGTCATAGAGATCATGTAACAATCCTCATACAAAGTTTATCATATCAAGCTCTCAGTACAATACAATCACTACACACTAATCAGGCCCAATCTTGCAAATCCATGCACCGATCTCTGCCACCTGCTAGCCTGCCTCTACTGCGCAATCCCTGCTGAAGAATGGCTCTGAATGAACTCAAATCCAGCCAGCCTTGCTCAAAAAATCCTCATTGGCATCTCCACTGAGTGTTGGATGCAATCAATGCATCACTATAGTCACAAATGATAGTCATAATTTCTCTTTCACCTACCTCTCCACTGGTCTCCACTGAAACTGTCCATGCACTGTAGTTAACTGATGTATTCTTTAGTTGATTAATGAGTTATTATTTAGTGAATTAATTAACTAATTAATTCACACCACTCTCACTAGTGTATCAATCAGTTAGACTAGATACTTAAGTGCTCCAAGAGAATAAGATAATGTGTAGGGTCCAAATATTATTAAAAGCTAATAATATTCGACATATCTATTTTTAGACTGGCAATCTAAAAATATATTCCGCCCAATATTTCTAAAAATAGAAGTCCATATATTTTTCCAACTTGACCTACCATCCACAAATAGCATCCTACAACTCATAGAATATGATCAACATGTCTAAAAATAGACTTTGCGCCAAAAATAGCTTGCGGGCCCACTTAGTGAAGTCGAATATTTTCACTAAGCTCATCATCTTGTTGAATCTCAACATTCCCTCTCAACAAGATAGGGATTATCTGCCACCCCGATCCTGTCTTTATGGTATTCGAATTTTCTCCTGGTGAGCGCCTTCGTTAGAATATTTGCATCCTGATCCTCCGTAGGAATGTAAGAAAGTAACATGATCTTCCGTTGCACACAATCTCTGATATGATGATACCAGATGTCAATAATTTTATATCTATCATGAAATACTAGATTAATCAAGAGTTTAATGCAACTTTTATTATCACAATATATCACAGTATGATCTAAGTGTGAACCAAGCAACCCGACCAGGATCTTCCTCATCCATATAGCCTCGCATGCAGCCAAACTTGCTGCCATGTACTCGGACTCCGCTGAAATGAGTACCACAAATATCTGTTTCCTGTTGTACCAAGAAACTGCTATAGACCCGCTACTGAATATCCCTCCAGATGTGCTCTTTTTGTCTGTTGGGCTCCCTACCCAATCTACATCCGTGAAGCCATATAGCTTCAACTCATCCGACTGTCTGTACCACAATACATATCCCGATGTGCCCCTAAGATACCTCAGGAAATGCTTGCCTGCCTTCCAAAAGAGCTTGGTAGGCTTAACAATATCTTATGAAAGTTGGTTAATAGCGTAGCATATGTCTAATCGTGTATTGACTAGGTACATGAGCGAACCAACCAAATGTCGATAAACAATGGCATCTACTACCTCTGCCTATGTAGCATCCTATTTACTCCAACCTCCAGGAAGAGGAGTGTCGATAGGCTTGTCACCTTGCATGTTGAACTTCTCCAGCATCTCCTGGGCATACTTGCCTTGAGACACAAACAGTCCACCCTTCCGCTGCCAAATTTCCAATCCCAGGAAATAATGAAGGAGGCAAAAGTCCTTCATCTCAAACTCCTTTGCAAGATTTGCCTTGCATGAGTGTATCAAAATTTTATCACCTGTTAGTATCAAATCATCTACATAAAGTACAATGATTAGCAACTTACCCTCCACCACAATCTGGTATAGGTTCTGTTAGCCACCTATAATATTTTGTTATACCAAAAGGTGGCTAAATCTGTTTTGAGCCTTCAAGGAACAATTTTTCATTACTAAAATTTGTTGGCTCTCGAAGACTCCTTGTAGGCCTCATGCCTCTGTCCAAAATCTTCATCACTTTCCCTATTAATTCTGCTGATTTCCTGTAAGAAACTGCTGAAGAAACCATCATTTTTCCCATTTCTCCCACTCATAACTAACCTTCATTTACTCCCCCTTTTTCTCCATGTTATTTCCCTACTTTTCATAAGTTTCTCCTTCCATTCATGAAAATCCTCCTGAGATGGTTTAAAACTTCTTTTTTTGAGCTGTGCCGAAACCCCCAAATCCATTTAAAACCTTGAAATTTTTCATAAAAAACAAAGTTTCATTGCTATGGACCTAAGCCCCTTGGGCTAAGCCCTAAACCACTTCCCCACCGTACGCTTTGGGTCTGGAACCACTTGCTAATACGTTAAGGTGCTAATCGCATCGGAAAGAATCAAAGACGCAAGTCTTTGCCATACTCCAAAAGTTCCGATTGCGATTAGCCTTGCTGCTTAAGACCCCCGATCATATTATTTTCATATAACCCTGAGCCCGCCCTCGGCGCTTAAACCTTGTGAATATTTCATTTTCGACCCATTTTTCCTTTGTAAATTACAAAAACCCTCTTTTCTAAAGTTTTGATTTAATGAGCCAAAGTCACATGTTAAATATAAAATGGTTAGATTAAAAAGACCGATCGCGCAATCGCGATCAGAGAATTCACAATGGGTTGATCGGAAAGACCAGGCCCGCGATTCCGATTGTGATTGGCCTTTGATGTACTAAGCCTCGGGCCCTTTGCGTTCCATATATCTGAAGGCCCCACAGGCGGGCGCCTATCCTTTGTATATATTTTATTTCCGCCCTGATCCATTAAACCTTCGTTTATATTAAAAACTTGGGGTTTTGATGTATTATCAGGGTTTCTGCTGGTTCGTTCTAAAAACTAATCTCCACCGTTGATCGTAAGCCGATCAAACGGCCAGCGCCCAATCACATCGGGGTTTTCCATCGCATACACTTGTTTGCACCCGCCGATCGGCCATCCCCCGATTCACTCTCCGCCATCGATCTGATCTGCAGATCGACGGACAACGCTTAATCGCATCGGCGTTTTCCATCGCATGCATTTATTTTTTCCCCCGATTTCTGTTCCTCCGATTCGCCCCCCGTCGTTGATCTAATCCTCGGATCCAACAGCTATCGCTTAATAGCCTCTCCCCTCCCGATTGCGCAATCGCATTGGAGTTTTTTGTTTAAATCACACTCTTTTCCTCATCCCTCCGATTGCGACTACCCCGATTCATTTCCCACCGTTGATCTGAATCTTAGATCGACGGTCTGCGCTAAATCGCATCGCATGTTTCAAATCGGTGCATTTGCTCGCTACCCCCGATTGCGATCCTCCGATTGAATCTGGACCGTCCACGTGTCCAGATCGGACGGTCGAAAATCACTCTGACTTGTTCATCTCCCCGCTCTCCTTTTCGCCTCGTCTACGCAAATCTCCCACCGTTGGATGTTTTCATCTGATGGATACGCTCCTTGTTTGGTCAATTTAGTGTGTCCTAAATTGCTGCATTTAATTTGTCAATCCGGGAATCGTAAGCTGATGAAGTGTGGCGCACTATATGTGCAAGATAACCTATTTCTTAACTTTTTGTCGTTTTTGGTTTTTCTAAGGTGAAATGGAAATTCTAAGATGAAAACAAGTTTGGTTATGTTTGTTCAAGGAAGTGATATCCCCTATAATGATTTACCAACTTGAAACTTTAAAAATCAAATTGAAATTTACAATGACAAGACTTGAAAGAAAATGAAAATGTACTGCTGAAATGAAAAGGTGCTGCTAATCTAATAAATCAAAACAGTAAACTAGTGAGCATGAAAACCAAACTATTCTTGCTGCCAACTAAACATAAAAGAAACTATG
>JAXQQM020070428.1:0-25795 GCA_034641835.2 Pinus albicaulis
ATCATCAGTCTCTGTGAAGTATTGAGAATCTAGCCCTTATTACAGTGAACTGTCTTGGAATTGTCTTATGTATTTATATTGGAGCTTAACATCTTGACCATTCATTACGGTTCCTTCTGCGTTGAGCTTCTGAAGTATTTGGTACCATTTAAATATGATTCTCCCATCTGTAAAGAAATAGTATGAGAGCCTAGTGCTGCTGAGATTATCCTTATTAAATGGTCTTGACTCTCTACTATATAAGATGTCCTAGGCACTGGTCTATGGCAACTCTAGGCTGTCTCTAGGAGCTACAACTAGACCCATGGAGAGGGGGCCTTCACTTGTTTAAAAGGAGGGCAAAGCATCCATTGTTTCACATGCTTTGGATTATTGATCTCATTGTCTATTCATACACTGTGCATTCTTTGTTGTTTAGCAAAATTTGCCAAGGGGAATTCTTGTTTAGGATTCCTTCTCCTTGTTGAGAGGCCTCTTGAGGGATTTCACTAATTTTCCTCACATCTATGCTTGAGGCCAAGCATCCTCCTCTAAGACATCATTATTTCTGTAGCAGAATAATGTTGTGTTGCAGGGTGTTGCACTGAGGGTTCACTACACCACCTCCATTAGCTATTTTTCAGAGGAGGAGTCTCTCTTTTCTTTGAGAGATTAGTTTGGAGGCCTTTCGAGCATATTGCAAATCTTGGCCTTGGGCCAACCCATTCTCTTGCCCCTACATTGCAGTTCCATCCAGTGACTACATTATTTTTTGTTAGCATTTACTGTAGGGCTTTGCATATATGTTTGTAGGGTGAGATCTTAGGTGAGAGGATTAGCCTTTCACTCTAGATATCCATTGGAGTAGATATTTTCATTTATTGCAACATCTTCAGTCTTCTCCAATTATTTCCAGTTCTTGAGTTGCTACTGCTACCCAACAACTCTGGCATTTTGCAGATTTTGCATTTCATAGCCAATCCTTCCAGGATTGATAGGAGGCAGTCTTTGGGAGTTGATATCTTCACTCCCAATGTTGTATTAGGCCATATATTTGTATATCCATGTATTTGACATATGTATCATGGAGTTTCTCTTATAAAATTGCACTGTCATAGCTTGGGCACACATGTGTAGCAGTGTTTTATCATGATTCTTGTACTTGTTTCTTGAGGCTAAGCATTGCCTATCTTGAGTAACCTTTTTCCTCAAGATCTTGTATTCATTTTTTGCTGCTATTATTCAATAATATAGCTATGGATCTTTCTCACATTTTTATGAGTTGAGTGTCACTGCTACTCCATTATTGTTTTTGCATATTGCTGGGTCTCCAACTTTAGAATATATTGAGATATTCTCATTGTTGTAGCATTTCCCTGATTTGGAATGTTACAGTGGTATCAAAGTATAATACTGGCTCAGCCTGTACATCTCAGCCATTATGTTGTCAAGGAGAGAGAAGATGAGGACTCCATTATGTGGAGTGAAAAAGGGAGATAAGGTTACAAAGCTTCTTCCAAGATCTATACAGAGCATTCATGAAGAATTTGAGAAGATAATGAGGGAGATATGTACAGGATCTCCGAGAGGGTTTGAAACTGAGTCAAACTCTAGATTTTCTTATGAGGAGGGTGAGAATGCAGCCACACCCTATGATGCACAGTGCAGTCACATGGCCAGCTTTGCCATAAGGGAGAAATAAGAAGAAGGAATGTTGAAGAGAGGAACTCTTAGTGGTTTCTTGCATGAGTATGAATCTAAAACTCAAAATTTTAGAGATCATATTACCTTTCTGGAGTTTTGCAAGATCACGATGAGGAGGAGCAAGCAACATAATATGGATAGATTTCTTATATCTATCTTTGATGGTTCCCCTACATGTTAAACCAGGGCTTGGGTGGAAGAGCTAGACACCTTTCTGCAGTAGCATTAGATTTCTGGAGATGAAGCCATCAGAATAGCAGCGTTGCACTTTGGAGGTAAGGTATATGCATGGTGGTTATTTGAGTCATTTACTTTGAAGAATGAAAATACCTCTTCCTATGCAATTTTCATTATAACTTTGATGGAAATATTTGGTAGAAATAATTTTGAAACACGTGGAGTAAAAAAATACATCCAAACAAACAAAACCCTTGCATGTGAGGGAGGAACCCATATACTCAAAATCACTTCAGAGAATTATGAAGGAGGCTGATATCTTGCATGATACTTTGTTGGAGGAAATACCTTCATATTTTATTTTGGCACAAGGAGGCAAAGAGATCCCTTTTCCAAAAGAGGATCCAATCATTAGAGGGTTGCCCACTCCTATTGAGAAGGCTAAGGGTAACAACGTTGTCATTTATAGAGTTGATCTAGCACCTCATCCAGAGGAAGGAAGAGCTCTTGCTCCAACTAGAGGGGTTCTTGCATCTTTTCAAGGAAGTCCCCAGGATCTCATACATGGAGGTCCAAGCACAATAAGTGAGAAGCATGGTTATGCAGCACTGCAGCCGAAAGGAGGAGCAAGGGAGGAAGAGAAGCATCATGTGATAAGAGGCACACACCCTTCCCTATTTTAGAGAGCTAGTGCAAAGAGGAGGAAAACTGTATTGTACTGTGAGAGCAAGGGCAAGGTTTCCCAACCATATATACTGTCCACTCTTGACATTGATGTCTCACTGCATAGAGGCATTCCCCCAGGGAGGCCACCAAATCCATCATTGATGAAAGACATATTGTCTTTGGATTCAATGCTCTTGGATTTTGGAGAGGTGAAGAGTTTGAAGGAGAATTTTGGCATGGGGGATGTCAAAGTAGCAGATAGCAGCAGGAGGAGAGCTTCACATGATAGATCACCAGCACTGTCTCTGAGGAGGATTGATCCTTACTGGATATCTCAGCTCTTGGTAGAGTACTCCAAGGATCTTGGTGCATGCATGACTCTAGATGACCCGAATAGAAATGATGAGCATATGGTGGATGATATGGTCATCTATTCACATGGCAGAGTATTCTTGAGTAGAGATTCTAGTCTGAAGGAGAAGCTACTACATGTAGAACATGGGGACTTCTTTTCCATGCATTTTGATGCATATCTTTCCTTAGCAGAGGAGTTCATTTTGGAGGGCATTCAACAAGACATATTTTAGCATATGGAGAGACACAGAGCCCGAATGATGATGGAGAGGATATCACAACCACCTTCCTACTCATTGGGAGTAAGGGAGCATTATCATTTGAGCCATTTCAGCTCAAGTATTCGAGTACATAATGGGGAATGTACAATTTCACCTTATGTTTTGTACTTCTTGTCTTTTTATGAGAAGCATAATGTACCAAGGAGGATTATTCCGTCTTGCATATTATATAATGATGTACTTGAATCCATTTGTAGCATTGATATTGGCTATCTGATTGGTGGTTTGTGGGGAAAGCCACATGATTTTTAGTGTGCACCATTGACACCCTTTTGTACTTCAATTTCTATATATTGTAAAATGATTGGGGCATCAAACAAGTGGTTGGAAGAACACTTTTTTTTTCTTTATTTGATGCAGGTAAGGGATGCACTTCGCTGGTTCGTTGAATGTGACCTTGATCCACTCTCCGGTTGTCATGTAACAACTTGTCTCTATTGGGTTTTGCTTCCATGTATTGTTGGTCTCTCTATGTTCATGGGAAGGTTTGATTGGAGAATGGGCTTGAGACTGAGGATGCCCATTGGGAGCATGATTCTCCCTACTATACATGTTGTGCATTTTAGGAGGAACCATGGGCCAACCATGAATGCCACATTACATTTCTTTTCTTCTCATGGGAGAAACCACTTGAAGAACTTTAGGAGGCACTCCATGGATCATGAGAAGATGGAGGAGTTAGCACATTCAACTCTTTTCCCTTTGAGGATGAGGGGAGATTATTCTATGAGCCACTCCATTTATATGAGCAAAACATATGGTAATAGTATTGTTGATTTGCATAGTAATTTGTCTATATGTATGCATCTCTTAACCATATATGTGCAGGGATTTTCTCAAAGAAGGAATATTCTTCCTTCTAGATTTTATGGTCTACATAAGGCCATTATAAATGATCACACTTTAAGAGGATATGGGGAGGAGATTTATTATAGAGAACATGCTCACATTGAACATTACATCATTCACTTTCTCCAGGAGGTTGGGGCAACAAGCAAATGGTGGGGAGGTCACCCATCATTTCATTTTATATGGCAGTTGAGAATCGAACTACGCTTGCTAAATTTGAGGGACCATTGTCCTTTTCCCTTACTTCACATGGCAGCCAGTATGATTATCCTTGTGGTTCCCTTGATTGATATTGCTAAAGATTTCTTTGGGAGCATGATTGGAGGGGAGACACATTCGGTGAATGTGTCCTTGGAAGGAGAAAAATACCACACTATTTGCACTACATGTTCTAAAGGGAGCATGGGAGATGGTATGGCCACTAAAACAGTACATTTTTTTTCCTTATGAGGTGAGCCACATGAGGAATGTGATGCCATATGATGATGACTTCCAACTCATCACATATGAGATGATTTGGGCCAACATGTTTCATAATGTTGGAGGTGAGATCCTTAAAGGTATAATATCCATCTTGCCATTTAAGGGCAATGTAATTGCAGCCCAGGATCAACATACACTCTACACTTATACTAAGTGGAGAAGAGGATAGCGTGGGGTAGGCTACTTTTTCTACTAGGATCAGATTTTCAGCTCACCTACATTGTCGGAGCTAGAGGTGGAAGATGACTTTTAGGAGTTGCCATGTTGGGAGGTAACTTATTTTGCATGGATGATTGCTTGGGGGATAGAGGATCCACATGAGGAATATGTTACTCAACATATCATAGAATCCATGCCTTGAGAGGAGGCTTTCTAGTCCTATCCTTACAGTTGTTGGCAATATGATGCCGAATGTTGTCCTTGATGGCAACCTACTTGATAAAGTTGATGGAAACCTATTTGATGAAGTTGTTCTTGATGGAAACCTATTGAAATTGATGGAAACCTACTTGATGAGTTAAGGGGGAGATTGTTGACAATGTGATACAATGTATTGACTTTGATGGAACCTACTTGATGAAGTTGTCCTTGATGGAAATGATGTAAATCTGATGTATCTACAGATCCGTTCAGAAGTAGAAGAAGAAAGAAATTCAGAAAGTGCCAGAATAATGTTGAACAAGGTATGTCACAAGGCATATGCGATTTTATTACGGAGAAGTCGCGTATGTACGTGGAAATGAACGTGCCAAGTCGCGTATGCCAATTTGCGCTCTATTTTTATAAAACCAGGGGGCATTACCAAGGTATTTTCCCAAACTATTGAGCGCTTGATTATCTATTTGATCCCGTCCAGAAATACCATCAGTGGTTGAGTGGTTTTGAATCATGGTATTGATAAAGGCAAAATCTATTTAAGGAGAAGAAAATCATAGTGCAAAGGGGTGTGCAAGTGTCTGGGCATTAATGAATACTTCACTCTGAAGTATATCTGCATGGTTGAACTCTGTTCTTAATTGATAGATCTGAATCTATGATGCACCTATGAATATGATGAAGGTTCAATATCTCTAGATCTAGAAATGATGAATCTCTAGGATGATCTGAAAAGAAGTGATGAAGACCTGGCACAAATCTGATGAAGAAATTGAAGAAATCTGGGTAAGTTCATAGATCTGATCTGTTCTGCAAATTTTATCTTTTATAGATCTATACGTAGGTTCGTTTCATGAAAAGCGCGTGTATACGTGGATCTTATTCAATAAAAGCGCGTATGGGCAGTTAGGGTTGTCTGAAAAATGCACAGATGTATACGTGGGTTCGTTTCATGAAAAGCGCGTGTATACGCAGGTCTGATTAAATAAAAGCGCGTATGGTATCTGAACTAATGATTGCTCAAGGTTGAATGTGTTTCTGCATATCTATTCTGAAGTCTGGGTTATCTCTGATATTCTGGTTATAGTGGTTTCACTGTTCTGTTTGAAGCATTGGGCGAAGTATATTTGTTGATAAGTGAAGGGTTGTGTTGAAGCTGTTTGATCCAGTTTGAAAATTGATGAAACGTGGTCTACAGTGGTGCTGAGGGTCGAAGCCTTCATTGAGGGGGTAGTAGCTCCCTTCCAGTGGTAGCTGGTAAATTAGAGCAGGGGGTAGTAGATCCCTTCCAGGAGAGGCTGGTAAATGAGAGCAGGGGGTTGTAGCTCCCTTCCAGGAGAGGCTGGTAAACGAGATAAGGTTGTAGCCTTCTGCAGGTGGGTGCCTGCGTGTTGGTATGAGTCTGCGCCAGTACATGATTGTAAGAATTTTTCTTTATATAATAAATATTGAAGACTGAGATGACGATAGCAGTGGTTTTCTCCCGAATTAGGTTTCCACCTTAAATCTTGGTGTTCATGTGTGTTGCTTATGTGTGGTGATTTATTCTGTTCTTACTGCACCTGTTTACTGCTTACTAAACATCTGATGAATGAATGATGCAATGATCTAAGTTAAGAATTAAATGCATATTTAGATCTCTAAGCATACGCGAGTTTACTTAAGGAGATTCGTGTGTATACGCGAGTTGTGTTCATTAAAGTAGCGTATGGGTTTAAAAGCTAGAAAAAAGTTAAAAAGTTTTTCAGTCAGCACAAAATACTGATTCACCCCCCCTCTCAGTATTTTTCCCAACAATTGGTATCAGAGCAGGTCCTTCTGAAAAAGCTTAGCCGCTAGAAGGAAGATCAAGCAAGATGAGCAATCAAGATGGAACAGCATCTATCAAGCCTCCGCTCTTTAATGGAAGCAATTTAATCTTCTGGAAAATAAGGATGAGATCCTATCTGCAGTCTATGGGAGCAGTTGTATGGGCCATTGTTGAACGAGGATATCAATATCTAGCTGATGTACCAACAGATCCAACTGAAAAGAAGAATTATGAAACAAATTCAAAGGCAGTCAATGCTCTAACGGGAAGTCTAACTGAATCAGAATTTGTCAAAGTTATGCAGCTGAATACAGCAAAGGAGATATGGGACAAAATCATTCTAAGTTATGAAGGTGATGCAAAGGTAAAAAGTGCAAAACTTCAAACTCTCAGAATTGAATATGAAAATTTAAGAATGCATAATGATGAGAATATTGCCAGTTTCTTTTTACGTGTTGATGATGTTGTAAATCGTATGAGAAATCTGGGAGAAACAATAACCGAATCTACTTTGGTTGAGAAAATTTTAAGATCGCTAACAACAAAATTTGAGTCAAAAGTTTCTGCTCTTGAAGAAAAACAGGATCTTCAAAATCTTACTGTGGTACAACTTCATGGCATACTAACCGCATATGAAATGAGAAGAGGAGGACCATCTGAAGTCAAAGAGGCTATCTTCAGAGCTTCTACAAAAGGGAAAGAAGTCCAAGAAGCAAAAGGATTAGGATATATCTCAGAAGAAGACGAGGAAAATTTTGTAAAGAAACTCCAACTTGGCACAGGACGGTTCAGAGGTAAGCTTCCTTTCAAATGTTTTGAGTGTGGAAGAGTTGGTCATTATGCTGCTAAGTGTCCTAAAAAAGAAACACCTGCAAAAGGGAAGGAAGTAGCAAGAAGGAATAAGAATCGGTTTAACACTAGAAAAAGTTACTATACTCATGAAGACAGTGATGGGTTATCTGATAGTGAGGAAGAATGTGAACAATATCTTAGACTTCTCATGGAATTTGAATCTAGAGAAGAAAAGGATATTTTTGTGGATGCTCTAGAGTACAATGATTTTCTTGAAGAAAACAATCAACTCAAAATACACTTAGAAGAAAGTAAAATACTCCTAGAAGAAAGGAAAATAACCATAGAGACTCTGGAAAAGCAGGTTGAAGAAGCAAAGAAACACATTGAGAAATTAGAATGTGAAGTGGTAAGTCTAAGAAAAGATTTTGAGAAAGTAAAGACTCTGAATCTTAGATTTGCTAAAGGATCTGAAACCTTAGATGAGATTATCAAGGTACAACGTTCTCCTCTTATAAAGATAGGTCTTGGATATACCAGAGAATCTTCTCAGGCTTCAGCACCAAATTATCTAAAAGCAGCTACAGCTGGTTTACAAAATTCTGCCACTCAGCAAGGGAATAAAGAATCATTACAGGTAAAGCATGATCATCTCAATTCAAAGAACACTAACAGGAATATCTCTCAAATAAACACCAATCAACAGGTAAATCCAAGTAGAATATTTCATGATCGCAGAAATTTCTTCTTCAATGGACAATGTTTCTCATGTCACAATTTTGGTCATAAAGTTGTTCAATGTGTTGCATATAAAACCATCATGACTAGAGAAGAAAGAAAGAAAAGGATTGAATTTGAGAAGAATACCTATAACAACTTTTCTCCTCTTCTAAATGAAGTTGAATGTGCTTATTGCAATAACTTTGGCCATGAAGAATCTAAATGCAGGAGCAAAGTTCAGCCAAAAGAGCATATTCCTTCAAGCTCCAAATTATGGAAAAAGAAGGAATTGCAGGTTGAAAATTGTGGCATAGTGTTATTTGCAGAAGGTGAAGAAAATCAATGGTACATTGATAGCGGATGCTCAAGACACATGATAGGTGACAAAAACAAAATTCTTACATATAATGCTCTAGAAAAGGAAAAGAAGGTTACATTTGTAAATGATACTCCTGCGGTAATTAAGGGAAAAGGGCCTGTGTTTCTAAAATAAAAGGTGAAAGCTAATGATGTCATGTATGTGGATGGATTAAGGCATAACCTGTTAAGTGTAAGTCAAATGTGTGATCAAGGAACTGAAGTTGTCTTTAGTTCAGAAGAATGTGTGGTACGTGATCTTGATACAGGTAAAACAATTATAAAAGGAAAAAGAACTCCAAGCAACCTGTATGTATTGAAGAACTACAAAGAACAATGTTACTTGAGAAAATCTTCAGAAAACTGGCTATGGCATAGAAGGTTGGGGCATATGAGCTTCTCTCAGATCAACAAATCAAGCAGACTTAAAGCTATCCGTGATCTTCCCAATATTACTCCACCCGAAAATATCATATGCAAATCTTGCCAATTTGGTAAGCAAACCAGAGTACAATTTAATGCCAAGGAAGGATCATCAAGTAAGCCTCTTGAACTTATTCATACTGACATATGTGGACCTGTGAGGAAAAAGTCACCACATGGTGAACAATACTATATCTTATTTATTGATGATTTCTCTAGAATGTGTTGGATTGGGCTGCTTAAACACAAAGATGAAGCATTTGAGAAATTTCAGACCTTCAAAGCACTAGTTGAAAATGAATTAGATCTGAAAATCAAGTGTCTTAGATCTGATCGAGGAGGATAATATACATCAAATGAATTCCTTGAATTTTGTGAACAACATGGCATAAAAAGACAGTTTTCTGTAGCTGGCACTCCACAACAAAATGGTGTAGCAGAAAGAATGAATAGAACAGTTCAACAAATGGCCAGAGCTATGCTTGATGATTCCGGAACACCTGACACTTTTTGGGGAGAAGCAGCACATACAGCGGTAAATATTCTTAACAAGGCACATGTTCGAGTAAATAGTGATAAAAATCCATATGAACTCTGGTATGGTAATCCTCCCACTGTGAAGCATTTTAGAGTTTTTGGAAGCAGATGTTTTATCAAAAATAATGATGAAAAACTTGGCAAGTTTGAATCCAGAGCAGATGAAGGAATACTTCTTGGCTACTCCTCTAGGAGTAGAGCATATAAATTTTACAATAAAAGACTTTGGAAGATTTTTGAATGTATTGATGTCATTATTGATGAGTCTCCTGCAGCCCCAAAAGAATAAAAACAAACAACAAATGAAGACGATGGTGACATATATCCTCCTACATCAAATAGCAATGATATAGATAGTGAACCCAATGAAGAACCTGAAGATGAGTTATCTGAAAAAGCTCCATCCAGATATGTTCAAAAGAATCATCCAGAATCTCAAATTTTGGGAGATAAGGGATCAGGTGTACAAACAAGAAGGACTCTTGTGGGCTCTTCTAGCTATCTGGCATTTCTATCCACTATTGAACCACACAATGTCAATCAAGCTAGAAAAGATGAATGTTGGATTCAAGCCATGAATGAAGAGCTTGATCAAATCGAAAAGAATCACACCTGGGAATTAGTACCAAGACCTCATGACAAAAATGTCATTGGAACCAAATGGATATTCAAAAACAAGTTGAATGAGAATGGGGAGGTTATAAGAAATAAAGCTAGACTTGTCTGCAAGGGGTATGCTCAACAAGAAGGTATAGACTTTGAAGAAACTTTTGCTCCTGTAGCTAGACTTGAAGCCATAAGAATGTTTCTTGCTTTTTCAAGATTCCAACAAATCAAAGTTTATCAAATGGATGTTAAATCTGCTTTTCTCAATGGTGATCTAGAAGAAGAAGTTTATATAGAACAACCAGAAGGATTCATTTTGGGAAATGATGAAAAACTTGTTTGTAGACTTAAAAGGCTCTATATGGTCTCAAACAAGCTCCAAGGGCATGGTATTATCGTCTTGACAAATATCTTCATCAACAAGGATTTTCAAAGGGGTCTGCTGATAGCAATTTATACACAAAAACTAAAAATGATAAACTATTGATTGTGGTTGTATATGTTGATGATATCATTTTTGGAAGTAATGAAGAATCTATGAGTCAGAAATTTGCTTCTGTTATGCAGCAAGAATTTGAAATGTCTTTACTTGGGGAACTAACATTATTTCTTGGCTTGCAAGTGCATCAAACTACAGATGGCATATTCTTATCATAGGAAAAATACCTTAAGCAAATTCTGAAGAAGTATGGCATGGAAGAGTGCAAACCTGTAAGTACACCAATGATAACCGGATGTAATCTCAGTTCTCATGATGATTCTCCCACGGTGAATCAACTAGAATACAGATCTATGATAGGAAGTCTACTTTATCTCACTGGGACTAGACCAGACATTATGCATGCAATTGGGATTGTTGGACGATTCCAAGCTAATCCAAAAGAGTCTCACCTTCAGGCTGTCAAAAGAATATTCAAATATCTACAAGGAACTCAAGACTTTGAACTATGGTATCCAAAGAATGTTGATCTCACTCTTCATGCTTACATTGATGTAGATTAGGCCAGAAATGTTGATGATCGAAAAAGCACTAGTGGTGGTGCATTCTATATGGGGCCCTGGTTTGTATCTTGGTTCAGCAAGAAGCAAAACTCTATTGCCTTATCTACAGCAGAAGCAGAATATGTGGTTGCCGCATCATGTTGCACTCAACTTCTTTGGATGATGCAAACCTTACAAGACTTTCAAATCAAATGTTCACCTCCTATCTCCATTATGTGTGATAATACAAGTGCCATTAGTATCTCAAAGAATCCTATTATGCACTCCAAGACCAAGCACATTCCCATCAAGTATCACTTCTTACGTGAACAAGTGCTTGAACAAAAGGTGAAGTTGGAGTATGTTCCCTCCAAAGAACAAGTTGCTGATATACTAACCAAACCTCTGCCTAGGGAAGCATTCGAATATCTCAGACAGAAGCTGGGAGTAGTCTCTGCCATGTAGAAAATTAGAACTTCTTAAATTTAGAAGATTAAATTGGATACGCGGGCTTCCTGAAAAACAGTCGCGTATATACGCGAGTTTATACAAAGAAAACTACGTATGGTTAGTTGCTGACAAATTTTACTTGGGGTCAGCATTCTTCAGCACAGCTACAGTGCTATTTGGTATCTCTGATGATGTTTCAACTCTTATATTTCTGTTTCATTCTCTGATAGTGGGTAAAGATGCCTTGCTATTGAAAGTGTTCAAGTTGCACAAGCTAAGGAGGAGTTTTGGTCATATGGAAAGGATGCATTGGATGCACAGTTTCAGGGGGAGCATTAGCCTTGCTGAATGTAATGCATTGTTGGCATTATGATGATTCTGAATTATGATCTCTCTTGAGGTCTTTTTGATATTGGTTATAAAAATTCATATGTGTAATTTGATGAAAAGGCTATGACCTATGATGTAAATTGTAATATTCAGTCATGTAAAGGGCTCAGTCAAATTTGTAAACCCACTTGGTTGGGTAGTTGAGTCAAATTGTGTAAACCCACTAGGTTGGGTACATGAGTCATATATGTAAATCCACTTGGTTGGATCTTTGATGTAATTATGAGTCCTTGGTTATAGAGTCATGTACTTCATTGAAAAATATGTTTGAAGATTTAGCATGAACTCAGGGGGAGCATGGTAACTTCAGTGCACATCAGATCTACAGAGCTCTTCTTTCTACATAGGAAGAAAAACCTTGTTTTGGTTTTGATCTGCCCTTTGCCCTTGATGTCAAAGGGGGAGAGTAGTATCATGGTGTTTGACTTGTTTATCATGGTGTTTTGAATAGGGGGAGAATATCATGGTGCTTGCATAATGATTATAATCAATGTATCTATCTGTTGCAATGATCAAACACCATCATGGTTGCCATCAAGTCCAAAGGGGGAGATTGTTGGCAATATGATGCAGAATGTTGTCCTTGATGGCAACCTACTTGATAAAGTTGATGGCAACCTATTTGATGAAGTTGTTCTTGATGGAAACCATTGAACTTGATGGAAACCTACTTGATGAGTTAAGGGGGAGATTGTTGACAATGTGATACAATGTATTGACTTTGATGGAACCTGCTTGATGAAGTTGTCCTTGATGGAAATAATGTAAATCTGATGTATCTACAAATCTGTTCAGAAGTAGCAGAAGAAAGAAATTCAGAAAGTGCCAGAATAATGTTGAACAAGGTATGTCACAAGGCATACGCGGTTTTATTAAGGAGAAGTCGCATATGTACGCGGAAATGAACGTGCCAAGTCGCGTATGCCAATTTGCGCTCTATTTTTATAAAACCAGGGGGAATTACCATGGTATTGGCCCAATGTATTGAGCACTTGATTATCTATTTGATCCCGTCCAGGAATACCATCAATGGTTGAGTGGTTTTGACTCATGGTATTGATAAAGGCCAAATCTATTTAAGGAGAAGAAAATCATAGTGCAAAGGGTGTGCAAGTGTCTGGGCATTAATGAATACTTCACTTTGAAGTATATCTGCATGGTTGAACTTTGTTCTTAATTGATAGATCTGAATCTATGATGCACCTATCAATATGATGAAGGTTCAAGATCTCTAGATCTAGAAATCATGAATCTCTAGGATGATCTGAAAAGAAGTGATGAAGACCTGGCACAAATCTGATGAAGAAATTGAAGAAATCTGGGTAAGTTCATAGATCTGATCTATTCTACAAAGTTTATCTTTTATATATCTACACGCAGGTTCGTTTCATGAAAAGCCCGTGTATACGCGGATCTGATTCAATAAAAGCGCGTATGGGCAGTTAGGGTTTTCTGAAAAATGCACAGATGTATACGTGGGTTTGTTTCATGAAAAGCGCGTGTATACGCGGGTCTGATTAAATAAAAGTGCGTATGGTATCTGAACTAATGATTTCTCAAGGTTGAATGTGTTTATGCATATCTATTCTGAATTATGGGTTATCTCTGATATTTTGGTTACATTAGTTTCATTGTTCTGTTTGAAGCATTGGGCGAAGTATATTTGTTGATAAGTGAAGGGTTGTGTTGAAGTTGTTTGATCTAGTTTGAAAATTGATGAAACGTGGTCGGCAGTAGTGCTGAGGGTTGAAGCCTTCAAAGAAGGGGGTAGTAGCTCCTCTGGTAGCCGGTAAACGAGAGCAGTGGGGTGGGTAGCCCCCTTCCAGAGAGGCTAGTAAACGAGAGCAGGCGTTGTAGCCTCCCTTCCAGAGAGGTCGGTAAATGAGAGAAGGTTGTAGTCAGTGCAGGGTACTGCGTGTTGGTATGAGTCTCGCACCATACATGATTGTAAGAAGTTTTCTTTATATAATAAATATCAAGATCAGACGATGACAATGGTTTTCTCCCGAATCGGGTTTCCACCTTAAATCCTGGTGTTCATGTGTGTTGCTTATGTGTGGTGATTTATTCTATTCTTACTACACCTGTTTACTAAACATCTGATGAATTAATGATGCAATGATCTAAGTTAAGAATTAAATTCATATTTATATCTCTGAGCATACATGAGTTTACTTAAGGATATCTACGTGTATACACGAGTTGTGTTCATTAAAGTAGCGTATGGGTTTAAAAGTAAGAGAAAGTGAAAATTTTTCTACCAAGACTAAATACCGATTCAACCTCTCTCAAGATTTTTTCCCAACATTATAAAGGCTTCAGGAAAAATCAAAGCCTTAAAGCAGAGGATTGAAGCCTAATCAAGGTTTTAAAGTTTAAAGACAAATAAACAAAGGTTTAAAGCAATGTATAAAGGGAAAAGGACAACAATGATGCATTATGAAGGCCAAAAAGCATCCTCAGGCCTTAAAGCATTGTTTAATGATGAAATAAAGGCAAAATAGGCCTAAATATAGCCTTGAATGCATCAAAGGGAGAAATTATTTCCCTTACAATATCAAATTGACACCTTCACCTACTGCCTCAAAAGGAAATAAACAGCTATTACACAAAAGGAGATATTTTAAATTGTCGAATAGTTAATATAAAGATAGAAAAAGGCCTCAAAGTCAATCTTTTCAACTATTTCATCCTCAAGAAGTAAAGACATATTTATTACACAGAGAAGTAGTTGAGAGACATTCCTACCTTATGCCTTGCATGGTTTTTAAGGATAGGAGTGCATTTACTATGTCATTAATAACATTTTGAACCCTAGATGGTTCCACCTCCTCATTTGCAGCATAAATACTTCATTCGAACTGATTTTATGTTGGGCATTTGATAACTCTTTGAAGTAATACATAGTTTTGCTGAAGTTGAAATAATTTGATGTTCTGGAACCTATGGATGTTTGGACCTGTTTGTTGATGGAGAAAGCTCTGTCATTGGATCCCTGAGCTTGGTTGTTGGTGAAGTATTCTAATATGTTAATGTTTTTCTTGTTTTCCATTCTGTTTCCATCATTTCTTGCTTGTTGTAGAGTAAAAAGTTTAGGCTAAGAAATGTATCCTAGAAGCACCTTAGACCTATTTACTCTTCATTGTCTTTATGTTTTCATCTGCTAAAGGTTTTATTGAGTAGTTTGACAGATTTTCAACCCTTAATCTTGTTTATTTCAAGAATAGTTCAAAAAGTTGGTCTGAAGAATGATTTATGGTTTTTCCCTGCTTACTTGCTGCCACTTGAAAATTGTTTTTGAAGTCTCCCTTTAAAGTACCATTGTTTACAGTCTACCAAAGAGGTATGTTTTGATCATACCCTTGATCATACCCTTTGTTCTTGCTGAGATAATTATTTTTAAGGTCTTTATAGCTGTAATCAAGATGTCTAGGATTTCCCTCTTCAATGAATGCAGTTGTTTGTGAATCTTGAATGTTTTTTAATCCTTGAAAGTGAAATCTTTGATGAAATAGAGCGTTCCTCGACTCTTAGATTTCATTTTGAAAGTTTGTCTTGAAATTATTATTTGCTGAAGTGTGATTTGTAGAGTTCATGGTTAGCCATGTCTATGAAATACTTCTTCATGTTTAAATGATGTTTCAATTCCCTTTGTTGAGAAGTACATATAATTAAGGATTCTTAATTGCCTTTAGTTCTACTTTTCATTCAAAACCCTTAATGTTCATTTCATTTCACCTGAAAGACTTTGTAGATCCAATATCCAAGTTAGATTTGCCCTTTGATACCCCTGATTCATCTACAAACTTGTTACAAACTTATACTTGACTCCATTGCCCAATGACTTAGAGATTTCCCTTTCCTATCTATGCCACCTAGATCATCATGTCCCATCAAACAATCAAACAAACTCATGCTTAATAACTAGCCTAAAATCAACCTTTTACAAGCAAACAAGTCATATCTTTGCAAAAAATTGAGAGATCCCTCTCTGAGACTAGGAGGGCTAGATCCTATAACTCCAAAGACTTGTTTATATGTTGCCTTGTCATTTAGTATGCCAATCTGCTAAATCATAGGATCCCAACATTCTGGTGATCACGGTGGGACCTGCGAGTTCATGGTTGTCTAGCGAGCTCTTATGGGCTCATTAGTCCTTAATAACAAAACTAGGAAAACGAGAAACATTTCATATTGGTTCTGTCGCTTGATGGAGGAGGTGCATAAGACATTTTACCTCCAAAGAGCTGAATTTCTACCTCGTGACTCCACTAGCCTCCGGTGAGCCTATTACTTCTTTAGACCTTGTAAACTTCACACTGAGGGATGCATTGAGAAAACTTGATCATACTATTGGTGGACATACGAGTTCAAATCTTCTGGCGACTCCACAACTCACAAAAGACCAAATGACTCCACTGGTAGAAGACTACCAAGGGCGGTATATCTGAAAAGATTCGGTGACCCTTTTGATTTACAAACATGGATCGAGGATATGAAGGGGATATCATCCAATGAACGAGAGATCATATCCCTGGGTTATGACATAATATGCCTCGGTACACAATATGGGATGATAACCTTCCTGTTTTGCAAGGTGAAAAGTTTGATGACCCATTGTTACATCTCATCAAATTTCGTATACATGTATGGAAGATAAAGATTGAATGTCATGAAGACTACCTTATGAATGTTCATGTTAACATTAGAAGGAAAGGAAAAAGATTGGTATGAATGGTTAGAGTCTAAGAGCTTGTTCTCTTTAAAAGACATGCACCAAGTATTTTATGAAGAATATAAAGAAAAACCTTCATCTTTATCATGGGCTGCAAACTGTTGTGATCAATCTCAAAACATCATACAATACTTGTTATATATCGATGAGGATTTGGTTAATATGCATCCTGAGGATCTCTTAGCAGCCATTCATGAATTTCATACCCAAGACACCTATCACAAGAACCTAGATGAATCAGTTGAGGAAGAAATAAATCAAGGAATAAATGACATTCCTCAAGATATCCCTGCTAGCATAAATAATGATTCATCATCCCTTCTAGGTGAGGCTAATTTAAATATTGATGATCTAGAGAAACCTATGCCTTTCCCTGATCAAACACAAACTCAACCACTACAAGACATGAACAACAAACAAAATATGTATGATGAGCAAGATTATAAAGAGAACAATGAGGAATATTGTCAAGAAGGTATTGATTGCCTACCTGTACCTTGTGTTTTACTGTTAAGAGAACTTTATGAACAAGCTGCAAACATAAACAAGGAATAGTACCCTGAGGAAACAGTCAACCATCTTGAACTCACAAAATCTGAAATAGGAGAAGAGACAACACAACTAGAGTCTCTGAATTTATGTTATAACTCATTTCAGATTATTAAAGAAGAATGGCATCCTATCAATCTATTAGAAACAACTCATGAATCCCATGTTCAAAATGACTATCACAAAGATCGAAAGGAGTTGTTTGAATGTGAGAAAGATCAGGAAATAGAAGAAAATCCTCAGGATCCAACTAAAAACACAATTATTTATTCACCTTTCTTTCTAGGTTAGGCTCAGGAAGACATCCAGCCTCAAAATCAGCCTTCACAAGAGAAAGAGGACTGCCGCACTCTTGCCCAAAGCCAAATAAAAATTCTTCCTCTTTTGATAGAAGAAGAAATTGATCAAATATGAAACAAAAAGCCAACCCTCAAAACTTCATTAGAGCAAAAAACTTCTGCTCATCTACCTATTGAACCTTGTTGTCTTGAACCAGAAAATAAACTTGTAGATCAGCTTAAAGAAAAACAAACTGATAACCCAATATGCTTGATTGGTGAAATTGTTTATACTAATGATTTTCCAATTTTTGATTAGTCTGATAATGATGATGAGCTCCAAATAGAAACTAATCATGCAGGGAAAACAACAGTGGATTGGTGTCATAAATTTCATTATCATCAGCTTGAAAGAAGTAATCAAATAATGCATCCCATCAGAAATATCTTTCACATAATTGGGAATCAACAATCTATCAGTTGTAATGTTAAGATTGAAAAGGAAAAGGAATTTCTTGAGCAGGATGAAGATAATAAGCCTTCTCCTAAGAGGATTGAGGTAATAAAAGATACCCCTGCTCAAGAATATGATGATCTCTTCAAATAATACAGTCCACTTAATCAGAGCATACCAGGACTACAAGAGGAGAACACTGCAATATATGATGAGTCCTCTAGTTCAGATAATAATGAAGATGAGGAAGAAGTTCTTTCTCAAAAGAGTCTTAAGCTTGATCCAATGGAGGAAAAAATAAGCTTGGTTGAAACCTATCTTCCAAATATTCATAAACAGGCATTGTTTCAAGATCCCTATGCTCATTTCTTGAAGATATTTGAAGAAGGGATAAAGGTTGTTAGGAGCAATGTATTACAAAAAGCAAGAAGATTATTTAGCACTGCTGCTAAAAAACAAGGGAAATGGGAGTGGCCCTGTTTGTCGAGCATGCTCAAAGAGATGAGCAAAGACTAGTCATGGAACCATCTAATTGACTGGATGAATTGGAAAATAGAATTGGTCAGCAAAACATGTAAATATGCCAAGTTATATTAGGTTAGATAGGAAAGCAAATAAGCTCATCCTATGAGCATTTATTTAGTTTTTGTTTTTGCTTTGAAAAAGAAAAATTGAAAAAATACAAAAACAAATAGAAAAGAGAAAAGAGGTGTTAAGCGGATTAATCAATCTTGTGGAGAAGATCGATCTCCCTAGTACCAAAAGGTAATCTAGCAACAAACAGCCAAATAAACCTATCTTTCTCTAAACATATGCGATTTACAAAAGAATACTATAAAGGTGTTAAGAACTTACTGTAGATCCAATGCTTGTTCGAAGTTGTTGTCCCTCGTGTACTTGAAGGAGTTATCTTCATAAACCTGCAGTCACAAAAAAGAAAACATTAAATAGCACCTGTATAGTAAACATCATAAATCATGCTTATCATGGTGATCAAGGAATCCATGAAATAAATAGTTAACTAACAACTTATTGAGAAAAATGAATTCATTTGTATTAACTTTGAAAGAAAGAAAACCTTACAACCTTAGCCTTGATGTTGAACAGGTCTTCCCGGGGTCCGAAGCAGGAATCTCTTATACTCTGAAAAGCCTTGCACTCTTCCAACCGAGACAGATAGAGGTATGTGATCTCTTCTCACAAAAATCTCAGTTAAATGAGTCTGAATCCCAACAACACTTAACCTCAAATAATTCTAAATCTTAAACTCCCCTTGAGGCTACCCAATGCCTCTTTTTATAGTGGAAAAGAGGAGGTTTAAGTTCCAACTATGAAGGGATAGAATCCTCCTTCAAAGGGATAAGCTCCTCACATCAAGGGGTTAGCTCCATAAGGTAAGGGATACATGAACCTCAAAAGAGCGGTTCTGCCACCACAAGATTCTTTCTAGAGGCTTCTAGAATTTACTAAAAATGATCTTTTTGAGTTTACTTGCACCTTTTTAATCTTTTACAGGGGTTCGAACCCATAACACAGAGAAATTGTGTTCAGGTACACAGGAGTCATGAACATTAGGTGTGGGACCGCAGGCAAGATATAGAGAAAGTGCGATACCAGAGTTAAGGAGATTTTTAGGAACTTTTCTCTTATTTTCAAGGCTTTACATGAGGAAATGATGTGTTAGAATTGAAAAGGAGGAAGTATGAGTGATAATGAGCTCATACACATAGCAGAATGTCAGGATGACAATTTTCAGTGCAACAGATTGCCCCCTAAAGTGCAAAGTCTGGAATAGATGAAGCTGAAGTCTGTCATATATGAAGAGTGTAGTACTTTATCATTTCAAGGATCATCCTGTGGACACCCCAGTCGGAACCTGTAAAAACATTCAATGCAAAATATATATATATCATCGCTGAGGTAGGCATTCCCATACTTAGATCAAAACTAACTAGAGACTAATTCAAACTATTCTGATACAGGAATGATTTTGAGGATATAACAACCCCGATTTAAACATGCAATTAATTATATCACATAAAAAAATAATCAACTCAAAAATTGTTTAACTAATCATCATGAAATTTTCAGAAACATAAGCAAGTCACTTACCTGTAATAGCGCTTTTCCTTACTTGAGGCTCCAAGGTTGAATGCTAGCTGAATCTTGCTGACCGCAACAGAGTTTTGGGGACAACTCTCCACCCAACCGTAGGCTCAGCTGTATGTAATCTTTCCACAGCTGGCCACCCCCGAGCCCTCAATCAACGTACTACTGCTAGGGTATCCCTTGCCTCACCATACCTTTCTCTCCAGAGAATGGATGAAAGAATGAATGCCTTGAACCTTCCTCAATGTCTATTAAATAGACCAAACCATGGAATGGGAACCACATGCACATAGTCACTGTGTCAACATGCAACTTAAGTTTTACTTAATTTAGTGTTCTCTTACTTTTTGTTAGCTTTACTTAATTTAGTGTTCTCTTAGTTTAACTTCCTTTTTATTAGTTTCTTAGTTTAACTCTTTGTTTTATTTTTGTTAATTAATTCTTTCTTTAACTTTCTTTCTATTAGTTTCTTAGTTTAACTCTTTGTTAATTTATTTACTTTGGTTAATTAATTATTTCTTTAACTTTACTTATTGTTTATTGTTTTAGGACTCCAGTTTATTATTTACCATTTTATTTAGAACTCCAGTTATTGTTTAATGTTTTATTGATTATTTATTTATTATTCTCTTGACTATTTATTTATTTACTTATTTATTACATTATATTATATTATTTATATATTATTTATTATTTTATAATTATATATTACTTTATATTTATTTATTATTTTATAATTATTATGGGACATTACATACTCCACCTCTTCAAGGAACTTCGTCCCGAAGTTGAGTATTTAATTATATTATATTATTTATTATTTCTTACTTCATGTGTGACCAACACCCTCTGTTGAACTAGTATGACCAGCAGGCATCGAAAGTTCATCCCAGCGCCCGGGAATCTCAAGGAATCTATGTCCTTTTTCCCACTTTCAGAACAAGGCATAAGCCTTCCCAGTCTGTCCCTAATCGAAAGTGTGGCTGAGGGCTCACGCCGAATCGGACCTCATACGCGGCGGTATGCGAGTCCGAGTACTCGGTGACTGCGGGCATCTCGCGAGGGCGGCCCCTCCCTCCACGGCTCCCGCCAAGGCACATAGCCCCGAGGATCGAAGTCTTACGCACTTCCGGAGTCGGCCTCATCCGATAACGAGGCACTTGGCCTCTGATATTAGACCCTTGGCCTCCTCGGAGTGGTCCCCAACCCTTCAAGATTTGTCATAAAGAGATAGCTCTTTAAACAACCACGATTTATTTGGTTTTGGTTGAGGTTTAGATTCTTTCGCTGCCGAATATTATTTTTCTGAATTTTCTGTATACATATCATATAGGTTTGATTTTCGGATTTGTTTCTGAAGGAACTGGAATATAATGTATTATTTTACTCTGTTCTGTAATTTAAGAATTGGCAACTACAAATTCTTCATCTGCAATCATGATAGTTATGATTTCTTTTTGACAAAGCTATACTAAGAAATTGAACTATAACTTACTGTCTCGGTAATATTTGCTATATTTTTTTTAGAGTTGTTTATTTCTCAGGACATCTATCTTCCCAGAGTATGGTACCCAATAACACATGTCCATGTCCTGTTGTCTGGTTCAAAACCATCTTCCTTCATCTTCATCAACTTCTTGATTCCCATGGCATAATCACCAATTTTAAGATATGCATCGACCACAGAAGTGTATTGTGCGGTGCCCAAATTCAAACCAGCATCTCGTAAATCCCCAAATACTTTTTCTGCTCTCTCGGGCTCTTCACCCTTTCCATATGAATCCATAAGCATATGCATTGTTGCAAGAGTAGGTTCAATGCCTGAATTTTTCATCTCAGCTAAAATATTTTCTACGGTTTTATGCACATTGCACACGCAATTCAGGAAAAAAAAAATAATAAATAAATAAAGGTGAAAAAAAAAATACCAAAAGTGTTGTATCCTAAACCTTTTAGTATTTCTGGATAATAAGCGGTTTTTGTTATTTGCAATTCATTGCTTTATGGGAACGAAATAATAGCTGCATTAGCCACTTGATGATTCAATCGCAATTCATTGAACCCCGCAAATTTTCCTGCTCCAGTTATTTAACTCCCAAGGATTTCAATAAATTTATGCTTACTTTAGATTATTCTGTGAAAACATTTTTTCTTTAATTAACCGTTTGAAGGCTGTCTGTTGACCCTGGGTCTGTGGTCTAGAAATTATGTTATATTATTTTCTAAACACATCGAGATATTGTAGATTCTTTCAATATTGAATCAAAATCACAGGGACGTAGACCTGAATTATATGAATCTATTTCAAAATATCCATAACTATCAATGCCCTAAAATGCAGAACAGATCCAAATACCCTTAAATTCTTGGAGAGGGCAACACAAAAATGCCTAAGTTATAAATTAACCGCCTTTTTATATTCACCTGCAGGCCTGTATGCCTTTATCATAATATGGTATGCTGATCTGTCTAATTTGTAAGAACTCATTTCCATCTCTTTGAAGAAATTTTCAGTCTCTTCCCATAGCTGTAGTCTACCACATGTAGAAAGTAATTCTTTGTATGAGTTTAATGTGGGCTCATAAACAAACCTTTTCATTTTTCTCAAAATGGTAAAAGCTTCTTTAGTCCTGAGATGCCTACTGTACATAGCGAATAAAATGCTGTAAGTATTATTATCAGGAGCCAATCCAGCTGCTTGCATGCCTTGATATAGTTCAAACACTTTTGTTGAATTGCCCGTGTCCATATATAGACTTAAAATTGAGTTGTAGATGCTCACATCAAGCTTAAAACCAGCTGCTTTCATCTCCTTACAAACAATTCAATATCTCTGGCACACCCTCTTTTAGAAAGCAAATCAATAAGTTTAGATAAAATAGTATATATAGGTTAAGTTTATTTTATTTTTATATTGTTTTTATTATTAATTTGTATTAATTAACTAAGGTTAAAGTTTAACTTAGGTTTTAGTTTATGAGATTAAACTAACATTTTATATATTAAATTAAAAGAATTTTCCAGAAATAGAAGGATATATTAAATAAAGTTAAGTGGAAAATGAAATTTGATTGGAAATAATTATTATTGTGTAAAAGTTTTTGGTGATAAATGGTTAAGATATACTATGGATATAGATGTATTTTATTACTATAATGGTATTATAGTAGTCATGTAAATTATTATATATATATATATATTTTTGTAGTTAATAATTATTGAACAACAAATAATTGTTAATGCTTATATTAAATATGTTAGTTGTTTATAAAGAGGATATGTGTTTGGAGGTTATTTTTTATATTGTATATTTTAATTTTGTGACAAGATGGGAATTTGTGAACCAAAACACTCATATAGGTGTAAGTTGGCAAGTGATAAACTAAGAAGATGTTTATACGTAAATTTTAAAGATATTAATTAGAGAGATACATTTTGTGATAACCTGAGGCTTAAAGACTAATGGAAAAATAATTAATGTGAAGAGTAAGAAGTTAGTATGCAATTGATGAGTTATGCATTTGGATTAGTCAACGTATTGAAAATGAAATAATAATAGAAAGAAATAACACCTTTACACCAAACTCAACCAAACGAACATTCTATTATGTACCAACTTAACAAAAAAAATAATAATTAAAGCTTGTGAAACTTGCAAGCAAAGATACTATATCAAATTTGTAGCATACCAATAGTGTGCTTGAGCCTATCTTGTAAATTGGGAACTTTCTTATTGAAGACGAGAAAATGATTATTGACATATATTTCCATTTCTAAGTATTGGTAAGATAGCCTAGATCATAGAGGGATGTTAAATAATCTCATTTCATAGTTGGTATTTATTGTTTAAATAAACAAATGAATTTGATTTTTCTGATGAATCGTGATAAGAATGCTTATAATATGTTATTGTTCTAGATGTGATGAGTATTGAGATGATTCTCATATTGAAGATGTATCATGATCTGATGGTATGAGGATAATGATGCACATGTGGTTCTTGTTTATTTAGTTGTTACGATAATCAAGTTATATGTTCATGATGAATATGATATGCATAGAGATTATGATGTTATGATATGAGGTATATTGACATGTGAATTCATCTATTATGTGGTGATAAGTCTTTGATGCAAATATGTTGATGCCATAACTTATGATGGCATTTCATGATGTGAAGCAAGTGGAATTACATATAGATTTTATGACATGCAAGAGTTGGCATGTGGATTATTTCTATCATGTTATGATTATAACTAATGCATTGGATGCATGTTGAGATGTGGTGATTGACAGGAAATCCACAGATGGGCCGAGAGGGCCGGTTTATTTGATGATCTCGTGGGAGCCCATACCTACGAGGGAGAATATGTAACACCATATGGGCTGGGGACGAACTCAATCAACACTACATATGCCAGTGGTTCCTTTGTCTTGTATATCTCTTGATGGATAGCTCTTGAAGGGCTGTGGGACCATCTTGAGGAGGCCAAGGGCCTGATATTGTAGGCCAAGTGCATGTTATTGGATGGGAACGCCGAAGTCTAGAAGTGCGTAAGACTTCGATGCCTGGGGCTGTGCGCCTTAAGTAGCTGTGGAGGGAGTGGGCCAGCCTTGCGAGATGCCCAGAGTCATTGAGTACTGGGACCAGATGCCTGCCTTGGGGCAGATGAGGTCTGAGTCAGGCGCGAGCCTTGGGGCCAGCCTTGACTAGGGACAGACTGGGAAGGCTTATGCCTTGTTCCGAAAGTGGGAAAAGGACATAGATTCCTTGAGATTCCTGGGCGCTATGATGAACTTTCGATGCCTGCTGGTTATACTAGTTCAGCAGAGGGTGTTGGTCACACATGAAGTAATAAATAATAAATAATATAATATAATTAAATACTCAACTTCGGGACGAAGTTCCTTGAAGAGGGGGAGTATGTAATGTCCCATAATAATTATAAAATAATAAATAAATATAAAGTAATAAATAATTATAAAATAATAAATAATATATAAATAATATAATATAATAAATAAGAAAATAAATAATAGTCAAAAGAATAATAAATAAATAATCAATAAAACATTAAACAATAATTGGAGTTCTAAATAAAATGATAAATAATAGACTGGAGTCCTAAAACAATAAACAAGAAGTAAAGTTAAAGAAATAATTAATTAACCAAAGTAAATAAATTAACAAAGAGTTAAACTAAGAAACTAATAGAAAGAAAGTTAAAGAAAGAATTAATTAACAAAAATAAAAAAAAGAGTTAAACTAAGAAACTAATAAAAAGGAAGTTAAACTAAGAGAACACTAAATTAAGTAAAACTTAAGTTGCATGTTGACACAGTGACTGTGTGCATGTGGTTCCCATTCCATGGTTTGGTCTATTTAATAGACATTGAGGAAGGTTCAAGGCATTCATTCTTTCATCCATTCTCTAGAGAGAAAGGTATGGTGAGGCAAAGGATACCCTGGAAATAGTACGTTGATTGACGGCTCGAGGGTGGCCAGCTGTGGAAAGATTACATACAGCTGAGCCTACGGTTGGGAGGAGAGTTGTCCCCAAAACTCTGTTGCGGTCAACAGGATTCAGCTAGCATTCAACCTTGGAGCCTCAAGTAAGGAAAAGCGCCATTACAGGTAAGTGACTTACTTATGTTTTCTGAAAATTTCATAATGATTAGTTAAATAGTTCTTGAGATGATTATTTTTTTATGTGATATAATTAATTGCATGTTTAA